>JBAKBP010024167.1:0-35675 GCA_037953745.1 Lithodes maja
GGTTCAGCTAAACCACGCCGGGATCTTTTGAACGTTCCTACCCGTTAGAGACGGATAACTTGGACCCACCGCACGGGGCCGCCGGAACAGACAAAAACTGCCGGGAAATGGAGTTGGCACAGCCCCATTAACCGAAGTCCCACACATACATAATATAAATAATGACATATAGGGACGTCTCCCTTACCCCAAAGGAACATGCCCGCATGCATGAACGTATAATAGGGCATACATAGGCATAATATAATGACAGAAAATTTAGACACCTAAATTACCTGAAGCCTACGCCGGAGACCCCTAACTAGGCTGACCACAAGGTACGAAGAACATCCCGGCAGGCGATTCTCCGGTACCCGGCAGCAGCACACCGATGAGGGAGGCCCACCCAAGGGCCCCAAGCAAAACACGAACCCTGGAAGGCGGAGCACCACGTGCAGACACCCTTAAACCAGAGCTTTTGCTGATATCTGAAGAAACTGGCATGTAGTTTCCTCAATATTGACAGTTTGTATCATGCCTCGTAGAGTGGTCGCCTTCTAGCTAAGTAAACACAACAGCTAAAGGCGTATCACAACAATAACACACGCGGTACGACGATCCGGGACCCGTAGACATGTGACAATGGTACCCTATATTAACACACACTTCCTACGGACATACCAATCTGGCAGCCGTGCTAGCTAATCTAAACCTTGTTACTACAACACAGATGTATACAAATGAGTATGGACTCACGAGAAGCTCTGTGAACGTCGAATGAAGCGGACACGGCACGAGCCCTGTTGATGGTAAGGCCGCGGAAGTAGGAAGGACAAAGATGGCCGCTAGGGGGCCTGGTGTCGGGGAAGCAAAGCATGAGAAATCCACGTATATGGCAAGTCATATGATAACAGATATTAAGTGAATTTTTCTTTTTTATTTTTTACAGAGTTTTTTTCTGTAGGGTACCCGATCAAAATGACGATCCCATGAGGGAATCAAGCGTGCACTTATGATGAGTACTCCATGATACTTCCGAGCGGGCTATTCAAAATGCTGGCGCAGAATGTTGAATGGAGACTATTACTATTAATAGGCGAAGTCGTCAATGATGGAGGGGCCCTATTAAATACTCCATTTATGTTTGTTATTACATAGCTTACATAGAATCTGAGCAGGTTTCTTATATGTACCCTCTTTCTTTCCTTTAGTCCCCACCGTCATGCTTACAGTTCCCCTCATCTCCACATTCCCACTCCCTCCCGACACATACATTCTCCCATTGTTCAACTGTAGATTACTAATTTCTTTACTGAACTGAGTTTTGAACTCCCCCAGATCGAATGATCTAACCTTGTCAAGTATTGCCATAGGAAGCTTCTGACGTAAGATAATGACTATCATGTCCTGTGTGGCGAGCCCTAAGGTGTCTAGCGATCGAGTATGGCACTCCATATCTGCCCTAAAATTTGCTAACTCCTCAACCTTATACTGTGGTTCTGCGTGCTTTAAAAAGGCAACGACATGGGCCATCTTCAACTGCTCTTGATCCCCGTATGTGGGCTTTAATAATTGTACTGCCTCCAGATAGCTATCACCTACTACCACAAAACCCTCTATCAAATGTAAGGCCTCTCCTTCCATTTGTCCTTTCAGGTAGTGAAACTTACGGACATTATCCAAAGAGGATTCATGAACTGTAGACCGAAATACATCCCCAAAAGCTAACCACTCAGTCAATTTGCCCCCAAATGTAGGAAGATTGAGCTTTGGGAGGTGCACAGTGTGTTTCGGCTCAACCCTTCTATGGGCTTCGTTCTCGCCTCCCTTCTTATTTGCGACAGCGCGCTGTAATAGGTGCTTCGCTTTAAAGACAGGTTCATCATAGAGGGCGCGATTATCACACTCTGCAATTATCTCTTCCTTCTCTGTCATGCCTGCCACAATCACCTCACTTGGAGCAACAATACGACCGTGGGTAGCCTGGACATTGTCTAACCTAGCCTCTAATTCCTCGAGGTCAGCAGTAGTGATGAAAGTGATGAAAGGGGCTTTGCTCTGCACCCCAGTAGCCTGTGTCTCTTCCGGTTTACTCATTTTGTATACAAGCCTGTAGGCTATTTACACCTAAAATGTTACAATTACAATGGCAAAATAGTAGCCTAGGTAAGAGACGCCGACCGGCGGACTTCTATGTTATGGAGAAAAAATAGCACACCAAATAGCAATACCTACACTAAAGGGTCATATTGAACAAGAAAAAATGTTAGGTCAGGTCATGAGTCACAGGAAGTCTGAAATGAAAAATAACATTATTGGGGGAAGATGATGGGTGGGATGCAGGACTTAAGCAGGCGCAACGATGTGACCCTGCATTCCGGCTCTAACCATCGCTTGGCTAGCCTTACCAGTTGATCATAGAGTTGTTCCTGCGTCCTGTTATATGTTCCCTTGCTCATTGCCATACAAAATCCCTTACTGGTAGCTAATTCCCGAGGTCTGGGCACCAATGTGGTAAACTATCAATAGAAGTTAAATATCTCTAAGCTATAATAATTCAAATAAAATCAATCAAAATTAAATGTACTCCATATCTAAATTGAATTCAATCTGAAACAAACTAATTTATATCCAAAGGTCTCACATCATATTTTATATATAAGGTAAGGTTATAAGGGTTAATATTATCCAGGAATTAACTCACCAATAGTTCCATGTGGCAACGAGACAAAGGAGAACCTTTACCCATTATGGCGGACAATGGGGAAGCAAGACATCGGCCCTGAGGCTCGAGTCAAGTGAAAGAAAGAATCAAATGATTTATTATGGGAATAGACATGAATACTATGCTTATCTGTCAGTCAGTCATGGCGTCGATGAGAGCGTCGTGATGGTGTAGATGTATGTATTGCTGTCAGTGTATTGTGATTAGAGGCACAAAAGCTCGATCAACTGAAGGCGGAAATAGGATGTTAACCCCATTCAGACTCATATGACGCAGAGGTTGCCAGATTAGCAATAAGAAATAGAGTTCTCTCACTCTTAAAATTACCTCCCCAAAATTAGTTTTCTGCCCACAACTAACTCAAAGACAACTGCAGAGGTTGAAGTAACTAAACTAAAGGTTTCTAAATTCCCCTGATGGTAACAAAGGCTTTAAAGTATCCCTAATCGGCTCAAAATCGCGTCATATGTCGGAGTGGGTTAACTGGTCGGTGTTCGTGGAGGCTCTGAGCTGTCCTCCTTAGAGTCACACCTTGCTGCCTTGGCAGTATGTTGCTCAGTACGATAAATTAAATCAATATATACGATAAATTTATATATACTGGATAAGACCATGTCAATATTGCTTCATAGCATATTAGGCCTTTTATAATCTTAACTTACTTACAATCATATAAAATACAATCTACTCATCCTACGCCATGCAGCGGGAACGACCGTGACGTCACAGAGACGTACGGTATCACAACAGAGTCATACCCTATCGCATTTACACGATAATCCCAATCAATATTGTGTTCATAATCTCGAACATGTATAAAGACACCGTTAGAGACTTGTCCTGTTTGAACGTTTGTCACATGTTGTTTTATTCGAATGACAAGTTGTTTTCCAGTTTGTCCAATATATACCTTATTACAATTTTTGCAAGGGATTTTGTATATACATCCACCGTACATATCAGGATAATTCTTTATGAGTATATTCTTAACAGTATTGCTGTTACAAAAAACAACATTAACATCAAAAAGTTTCAGCATATGAATTACCTGGAGGAGATTAGCGTTGTATGGTAACTTTAGCATAATATATTATGAACATTAGTTTCTGGTTTAGGATTAACTCTATAAAATAATTTTCTCTGTGTTTATTTTCCTTCCTCCTCTGTGGATATTTAGCATATTATAAGTTCACGTGTTGCTGTGACTTTCTTGCATAATTATATATATATATATATATATATATATATATATAAATAATATATAGTTATGAGTACTTCCGCAGTAGATTTTGGGCACTTAAACCTCCATATCAAAAGGAAAAGAATTGACAAGGCGCCAGGCAACATCTTTATATTTCAAATTTTCGGCTAACCTTAAGCCATCATCAGGAACAACATTCCCTAAAAATAAGTTGTTGTTGTTCCCTAAGCTGCCTGGCCGAACAGCCCCAAGGCCCTGAGCAATTCCAAGGCCATAACCGAGCGCCCCCACAGAACCCTCCCTGCCGACCACAATAAAGCCTGGGTGACCGAAGCCACTCCATGGCGGGGAGCTGAGGAGGGTGCAGAAACGCCCGGTAATAAATAAGTAAAAATAAGTAATATACTATTACAACAACGCAATTTGTAAAAAATAGGGTAATGATTATCGAATCTATAAAAGGTTAAACTTACTAAATACAAACAATCTTATATTAATGTCTCGCTATATATAAAATTAAAATTCCGTACACTAACCATGTAAAACGAGTGAAGATACCGAAAAGCAAAATAAAGACCATCACAATTGAACTATAACAAATATTTTAACCTTTGAATACAAAAATTGTTTCCATAAATTCAAAACAAAGTCACAACACAGGTTAATACCATACAACGGATCAAGAAACGATCTCCCAATTTATCTAACACCATTGATTTATCAGTAAGGAAACTACAGTATATATTAATATTTCGATAACTAGCATTAACTTACATAACCCCTGACCAAAAATCCAAACACAAATGATACTCTTAGCCAAAAACATGAAAACATATTAACCCTTAACTGGCGGCGCGCATCATATGTCGAGTGAAAGAAATTTGGACTATGTGGCGGCTCACAACATAAGTCGTGTGGCATTTTCACCACGTAATGTTGCTGAGAGAGAGAGAAAATTGGTGGCAGGAGAGTAGCGAGCGTATGACTGATCCAGACCACCGCGGTGGACCAATGACATGAATCCCACCCTCCTCCACCCTCTCACACTCGCTACACAGTGAATTGTTTTGGGAAAGTACCGAATTACATGGTTTTTGCACTCGTGTTGCGCGATTGTTGCAAGAAAACTAGCGGTCATAAAAGGATCGTTGGGGTGTCATTGGAAAGCTCTGTTTATGCCCTTTCAGCGATAGATACTTGTTTTACGCTCTGGGTCTTATTTAGGCATGAAAATGATCATGTAAACAGCCCTATTTTGGGTAAAAACACCCCGCTGGTGGCTACATATTATTTACCGCCTAGGCCGCTCGTTAGGTGTTAATAAACTAAGCCTAAATCAATCTTATATATCATAGCAAAATGAGACTGAAATTCAACCCAATCTAGAGATTTAACACAAAAAACACATCACTCCCAATGACTAAAGCAAAAATATTTATGTTTAATCCCATCATTATACTTGACTTACCCAGAAAAGAATTCTCATCAGCACCAGGAACAAGAGAGAACTGAGGAACCTGAATCGAGAAGCGGCTAAAATAAACTCCCAAGAAACAATTTCCCAAACAAATGAACCACTAACCATGTTGAACAAACCCTTGAAATTTGACCAAACATATATCTATGAACCACTATTTGCAAGATTGATTTCAGGATTTAGTTTACTAATTAACAACTTCTCACCAATCAATGCATCAGACTGGCTACCCAACCTAGAGACTATCTCAAAATCACCCACACTAAAGAGATGATCCTCTTCACGCGAATTATTTCGAATAGCCGAAAACGCCATAGCCTGTAAAAACTTTCCCGATCGGTAGCTCCTTCCCAGGTGTTCAAATATCCTAATTTTGAAGTGACGACTAGTGCATCCCAAATACCTAGCCTCACAGCTAGGACAAGTAAGGAACGACTAGTGCATCCCAAATACCTAGCCTCACAGCTAGGACAAGTAAGGAACGACTAGTGCATCCCAAATACCTAGCCTCACAGCTAGGACAAGTAAATTTGTATACAATATTTGAACACAGAAGGTCAGGCACATGATCTTTGAAGCTAAAAAATTACCCAATTCTAAACTTATTGGTGAAAACAAATCTAAAGTTCACAGCAGGAAAACTATTTTTCAGAACATTTAGTGCAATTTTACAAAATTCATTACTGATAGATCCATAGTAAGGCATTTTAACATAAATTATCTTCTTTTTTACATCAAAATTTGATTGAACACCCTGAGCTAGTTTTACATACAAAAAATATCTAAGTATACCATTGAATATATCTTCCTCATAGTTATTAAGCATAAAATATTTCCTTAATTTTTCAATTTCAAAATGTAGCGAAACATAGCTGGAGCAAACATCATAGGCTCTTTCTAATAGCGTCTTTATTGAATTAATCTTAAAAATCTTAGGGCAGTAGCTAAGCCAGTTTAAACCTAATCCTGTGTGAGTGGGCTTTCTATAAACCTCAGTAGCTAATCCGTGATCTGTCTTTATCACTTTAACGTCCAAAAATGCTAGTGACCCATTCTCTTCATTATCACATGTACATTTAATATTTTGATGTTGCTTGTTCATATATTCAAAAAAACGTTTATTATCTTCTACATCTCGAAATATTAAAAATTTATCATCCACATATCTCCTATAAAATATAGGTTTGAATGATAGGGGACACTCATTAAGCTACTGAACCTCTTTATTGCATAAATATGAACCCGCAAACAATGGACCTAGACTTGACCCCATTGAAACTCCATCAATTTGACTATACACTACTTTGTTAAACAAAAAACAAGATTCTGTAGTTACAAACAAGAACAATTTCTTAACTATATTATATACTATAACTGTATATTCATTAGTTGTAAGAGGAGCAACTATGGGTTGAAGGAATTTTGCTAAATTATACCCCGCTGTCTTTATAGATGAAACAATTGGCCTGAGTGGAATTCCTGGTTTATGCACCTTTGGTAACCCATATACTACTCCCGGAGCTGAGCCAGACGCATATAAGAAGTTGAAGTTGTCAATACCTATCCTGTCCTAATAGATCGTAGAATCCTATTTTATTTATCCTCATTTCTGATAATTACATCAAACAATTCACCTTTTATTAGTTTAAATCTGTTTCAGTCACTCAGAATGGTTTCCATTTTTTTAATTTGAATTTGAACGCAATTTGTAAAAAATAGGGTAATGATTATCGAATCTATAAAAGGTTAAACTTACTAAATACAAACAATCTTATATTAACCCTTTGGCGCACGATGATTCGTTCAGAGTCATTAGGTACTTTTTTCCTAGGCGCACGATGACTCGTTAAGAGTCATTAAACTTAAAAATATTCGCCAAAATTAGGTTTTCGTCTGACGTGCGTCATATTTGGCACAGATATTAAGTATTACGTCTAGTTCAATGGGTAAAATTGGCAACCCCCTCGGTTTAACCGTTTACTCACGGCTGGCTGGGAAGTGAGCAGAGTACAGCTCAGTCTGTGTTTCGATACTTTCACGTTTATTCGTGTATCTCAGTAACTATTTGGTTTACAGTAATTCTGAAGATACCAGTGCAATCCTCATTAAATTCCGCTTCCATATATGTATGCAAATCAAAGTTGTTGCGGGCAAAATTTTGAGCTAGCGCGAGTTGGAGATAAGGTATTTACTTTTTTGTTTACAATTCTTATTTCGGAGTGCCCCAATTTGGTTGTTTGTATTTATTCTATGTTTTTATTCGCTTATCTTCAAGTTAAATCAATAACGAAGCCGATGGTACCTCATTAATCCAAATACAAGGATTTTTTGGTGGATAAAAACGTCACAGAAACAAATTATCGCCGGGCACAAAACTGGCTCTGAGTGAGCTGAGATATAATTTTGGAGTGGGAAAAACTTTGATTGGAAACTATAGGTGCGCCAAAGGGTTAATGTCTCACTATATATAAAATTAAAATTCCGTACACTAACCATGTAAAACCAGTGAAGATATCGAAAAGCAAAATAAAGACCATCACAATTGAACTATAACAAATATTTTAACCTTTGAATACAATTTTTTGTTCCATAAATTCAAAACAAAATCACAACACAGGCTAATACCATACAACGGATCAAGAAACGATCTCCCAATTTATCTAACACCGTTGATTTATCAGTAAGGAAACTATATAATAATATTTCGATAACTAGCATTAACTTACATAACCCCTGACCAAAAATCCAAACACAAATGATACTCTTAGCCAAAAACATGAAAACATATTAATAAACTAAGCCTAAATCAATCTTATATATCATAGCAAAATGAGACTGAAATTCAACCCAATCTAGAGATTTAACACAAAAAACACATCACTCCCAATGACTAAAGCAAAAATATTTATGTTTAAAAACATCTTTATACTTGACTTACCCAGAAAAGAGTTCTCATCAGCACCAGGAACAAGAGAGAACTGAGGAACCTGAACCGAGAAGCGGCTAAAATAGACTCCCAAGAAACAATATCCCAAACAAATGAACCACTAACCATGTTGAACAAACCCTTGAAATTTGACCAAACATATATCTATGAACCACTATTTGCAATATTGATTTCAGGATTTAGTTTACTAATTAACAACTTCTCACCAATCAATGCATCAGACTGGCTACCCAACCTAGAGACTATCTCAAAATCACCCACACTAAAGAGATGATCCTCTTCACGCGAATGATTTCGAATAGCCGAAAATACCATAGCCTGTAAAAAAATTCCCGATCGGTAGCTCCTACCCAGGTGTTCAAATATCCTAATTTTGAAGGAACGACTAGTGCATCCCAAATACCTAGCCTCACAGCTAGGACAAGTAAATATTGTTACGTCCTGGGATATATAAACACTGGGCTCTTTCTATTGGACTAGGTGTGCGGCAACAAGCAACAACGGAAAACGCTAGATCCAACCCTTATCTATAAACCCAGGCAACAAACCACCCTAAACCGTCAAGAGTCCTGCCTGGACAACAAGGTATCCTATGACTCGGTTACAGGGTGCACGCACTATAGACTGCTGATAGTCAAGCAGGCTATATAAAAGATCACACAATTAAGTTGACTTAAAGCTTCAAGGAAAAGATAGATAACGGAATTAAATTGAAGAAACAATTTAATAACAAACTAGAAGAAAGTACATTTAACGTTACGTTAATTAATACATCTAATCACCCCTGCGTGAAAGAAGGTGAAAGCAAACAGTCCTCAAAACAACGTACAGGTAGACAAGATGCGGGTTTCTAAACTGCATGTGGCTACTGTAGGATCTGATGCTTAGCAAAGAAAGTACGTTACGGATTTAGAGAACTCTCAACTCATAAGCAGGAATAAATACTAGTGATAGGACCTACAGTGTATAATGGCATAGGTATAATTAAATAAAGGCAGCAACTCGCAACATAACCACATACAGGTGTGCTTCTCACTCTTAGTCAGGCTAGCCTGCTCGGACAGAGTCTCTAAGCCACACCCTGACTCACAATGCTCACAAAAACGGTAAACTGTGGCACAATAACAAGCATACAGAGATGATAAACCCCTAGCTGTTAATCTGCCAGGTGGCAGAGGTCTAGCCGGAAGGATATAGGCTTCGGATACCCGGGCTGAGCCACCTGCTCTAGCCTAGGGACATTCCCAGGTCTGTGTGCCAAATTACTCTAATTGAAAGGGTGCTCTCTTGAGAGACTCAGATCCCAAGTATCTGACTCTCTCCTGGCGACCCTAAAACAAAAGCAAGACGTGCTAGCGCAGTGCTAGTGGACTAGGCAAGGACCCTCACACAACACAACACTAGACACACAGGGACACAGACAAGAAAATGCCCCCAGACTCCCACGGGTATCCTAGTAAAGTCGTGCGGGTCCACAGGACTCGCACCAGCAGACTTTACTTAAAGGATCGCAAAAAGCCTCCCCTCCGATCTAGCCCCTGCTAACCTGACACAAGAACACACTAGCAAGCATGAAACCACCAAATATGAGACAACAATAAAGCTTCCTAGGTCTCATTAACAATTACATCTCCTGCATAAGGCCCAAAATCCTATCTAGTTATCTGAGAGCTCGTCGTTAATACAATAATAGATATAAGGTCTATCAAGGGGAGGGGATAATTAAATTGATTGGTGAAGTAGTGGAAGGAAGGTATACAAAGTAAGAGAGAAAGTTTCTAAGTGGGGTTGAGAGGGATAGATATCAAGGGGGTCCAAAGGGTATAACAGTGAGGTGAGCTCTGAGTCTTGAATCTGTCTGGAACCCGCCCTAGGCATGCAGAATACATCCCAGGCTTGGCAACACTCAACACAGTTGCCGGGTCAAAATCGTCTACCCCGTGCGTGAGTCGAAACTAAGCCTAACGTTGCGATCAAATGCATATGGCAGCATCAGGCTCGTCCCAAGCTGGACTCTCCGCGCGAAGCAACGTCCCCCAGCCGGTCTCTCTCTCCCGCTCGTCTCCTCCCACTCTCACTAGACTTACATCTTATATATTATAATGAAACAATCGAGAATAAAATATACTAAGATGCGTTGGTTAAGAATAAAGGCAGCTACAAGCTGTGAAACAACATAAGAATATCCCAGACATTAGTTACATTGTCGTAGGATATATACTAAGGAAAAGCCGGCCGGCCGGCTGCCGCCAGACGGTTTCTAAACGGCTGGGCAGCCGACGTGCGTGCATGCCCGCACGTGGCTACTATGCAGAAACGTCACAATTTGTATACAATATTTGAATTATTATGTTCCTTCCAACAACCAACCATACTCCTAAAATCGATTAATGAAATTTACAAACACATGTGGCAGTCCGTGGACTCGAACCCAGGATGCTCACACCGAAAATCAACACCTTATACATCGCACCACGAAGACAGTTAAACACAGGTCAGGCATGCGATCTTTGAAGCTAAAAAATGACCCAATTCTAAACTTATTGGTGAAAACAAATCTAAAGCTCAACTATTTTTCAGAACATTTAGTGCAATTTTACGAAATTCATTACTGATAGATCCATAGTAAGGCATTTTAACATAAATTATCTTCTTTTTTACATCAATATTTGACTGAACACCCTGAGCTTGTTTTACATACAACAAATGTCTAAGTATACCATTGAATATATCTTCCTTATAGTTATTAAGCATAAAATATTTCCTTAATTTTTCAATTTCAAAATGTAGCGAAACATAGCTGGAGCAAACATCATAGGCTCTTTTTAATAGCGTCTTTATTGAATTAATCTTAAAAATCTTAGGGCAGTAGCTAAGCCAGTTTAAACTTAATCCTGTATGACTGGGCTTTCTATAAACCTCAGTAGCTAATCCCTGATCTGTCTTTAATCACTTTAACGTCCAAAAATGCTAGTGACCCATTCTCTTCATTATCACATGTACATTTAATATTTTGATGTTGCTTGTTCATATATTCAAAAACACTTTTATTTTCTTCTACATCTCGAAATATTAAAAATGTATCATCCACATATCTCCTATAAAAAATATGTTTGAATGATAGGGGACACTCATCAAGCCACTGAACCTCTTTATTGCATAAAAATGAACCCGCAAACAATGGACCTAGACTTGACCCCATTGAAACTCCATCAATTTGACTATACAATACTTTGTTAAACAAAAAACAAGATTCTGTAGTTACAAACAAGAACAATTTCTTAACTATATCCTTACTAATATTGAAAAAAGTTGTTAGAATCATATTCATCCAAAATAATCTCTAAAGTCTCACTCAGAGGAACGTTTGTGAAAAGCAACTCTACATCATAACTGGCAAGAACAAAATGTTTAGGCAACACAAGATTTGAAATTTCCCTCACAAAATTACTAGAATTGAGTACTGTATATTCATTAGTTGTAAGAGGAGCAACTATGGGTTGAAAAAATTTGTTATTGCTAAATTATACCCCGCTGTCTTTATAGATGAAACAATTGGCCTGAGTGGAATTCCTGGTTTATGCACCTTTGGTAACCCATATACTACTCCCGGAGCTGAGCCAGACGCATATAAGAAGTGGAAGTTGTCAATACCTATCCTGTCCTTAATAGATCGTAGAATCCTATTTAATTTATCCTCACTTCTGATAATTACATCAAACAATTCACCTTTTATTAGTTTAAATCTGTTTCAGTCACTCAGAATTGTTTCCATTTTTTGCAAATAATCAACTTTATCCATAATAACAACTCCCTTACCCTTATCCGGTTTGACAATGACAATTGAACTATCCTTACCAAATTCCCTAAGCAAATCCAAATCCTCTTTCCTAAACACAGATGATTCCAAATGTTTATATTCCCGTACTGCCAATCTATAGTTATTATTACCAAATTCCCTAAGTTTGTTAATTACATCATCACCGTCCATCCCATTTCTCAACAACCCCGTTTTGACACACTCTTGAACTGTATTACACAATTTTTCCACTGAAACAAAATGACAACCAATCCTTCTTATAAAAAGGAATACAAAAATCCAGACCCAGCATTAAAACTTTCTTTTCTCTTGATGGAAGTCGTCTGCTAGACTCATTGAAGATACAGCCCTCATTGTATTTAGTTTGCTGAATACCAAGACACTTGAGCTTATTATCATGACGGATCTTTACCTTTTTAGAGATTGCCTTCGAATGTTCAATGATTTTACATAAGAATGTCCAATAATCGAAAAAGGAGACTCGAGACTTAAATAATGACTTATAGTTGGCTAGTTTTTCTAAGGAAGATTTCAATTTATTTTTCTGTTGTTTAATCTTGCGATCCAAAAAGGACAAACTGCCAATCTTTATAGGTATTGCATCTAATAAACTCTTTACTGTAAACTTTAAACTGAACAAACTTAGGAACGGTTTCATGTTCCTTACAAAATTGCAAAAAAGTGAAATCTAGTTTTAGTTTTTCTACATTCAGGTGTAGTTTGTCCACATTCCTGTAGGCCGAAAGCGTCGTTCGTCCGTATCTAGTTATGAGTACTTCAGCAGTAGATTTTGGGCACTTAAACCTCCATATCAAAAGGAAAAGAATTGACAGGGCACCAGGCAGCATCTTCATTTTACAAATTTTCGGGTAACCTTAAGCCATCATCAGGAACAACATTCCCTAAAAATATGTAATATACTATTAGAACAACGCAATTTGTAAAACATAGGGTAATGATTATCGAATCTATAAAAGGTTAAACTTACTAAATACAAACAATCTTATATTAATGTCTCACTATATATAAAATTAAAATTCCGTACACTAACCATGTAAAACCAGTGAAGATATCGAAAAGCAAAATAAAGACCATCACAATTGAACTATAACAAATATTTTAACCTTTGAATACAAAAATTGTTTCCATAAATTCAAAACAAAATCACAACACAGGCTAATACCATACAACGGATCAAGAAACGATCTCCCAATTTATCTAACACCATTGATTTATCAGTAAGGAAACTATATAATAATATTTCGATAACTAGCATTAACTTACATAACCCCTGGCCAAAAATCCAAACACAAATGATACTCTTAGCCAAAAACATGAAAACATATTAATAAACTAAGCCTAAATCAATCTTATATATCATAGCAAAATGAGACTGAAATTCAACCCAATCTAGAGATTTAACACAAAAAACACATCACTCCCAATGACTAAAGCAAAAATATTTATGTTTAAAAACATCTTTATACTTGACTTACCCAGAAAAGAGTTCTCATCAGCACCAGGAACAAGAGAGAACTGAGGAACCTGAACCGAGAAGCGGCTAAAATAAACTCCCAAGAAACAATATCCCAAACAAATGAACCACTAACCATGTTGAACAAACCCTTGAAATTTGACCAAACATATATCTATGAACCACTATTTGCAAGATTGATTTCAGGATTTAGTTTACTATTTAACAACTTCTCACCAATCAATGCATCAGACTGGCTACCCAACCTAGAGACTATCTCAAAATCACCCACACTAAAGAGATGATCCTCTTCACGCGAATTATTTCGAATAGCCGAAAACGCCATAGCCTGTAAAAACTTTCCCGATCGGTAGCTCCTACCCAGGTGTTCAAATATCCTAATTTTGAAGGAACGACTAGTGCATCCCAAATACCTAGCCTCACAGCTAGGACAAGTAAATTTTGTTACGTCCTGGGATATATAAACACTGGGCTCTTTCTATTGGACTAGGTATGCGGCAACAAGCAACAACGGAAAACGCTAGATCCAACCCTTATCTATAAACCCAGGCAACAAACCACCCTAAACCGTCAAGAGTCCTGCCTGGACAACAAGGTATCCTATGACTCGGTTACAGGGTGCACGCACTATAGACTGCTGATAGTCAAGCAGGCTATATAAAAGATCACACAATTAAGTTGACTTAAAGCTTCAAGGAAAAGATAGATAACGCAATTATATTGAAGAAACAATTCAATAACAAACTAGAAGAAAGTACATTTAACGTTACGTTAATTAATACAACTAATCACCCCTGCGTGACAGAAGGTGAAAGCAAACAGTCCTCAAAACATCGTACAGGTAGACAAGATGCGGGTTTCTAAACGGGTTTCTAAACTGCATGTGGCTACTGTAGGATCTGATGCTTAGCAAAGAAAGTACGTTACGGATTTAGAGAACTCTCAACTCATAAGCAGGAATAAATACTAGTGATAGGACCTACAGTGTATAATGGCATAGGTATAATTAAATAAAGGCAGCAACTCGCAACATAACCACATACAGGTGTGCTTCTCACTCTTAGTCAGGCAAGCCTGCTCGGACAGAGTCTCTAAGCCACACCCTGACTCACAATGCTCACAAAAACGGTAAACTGTGGCACAATAACAAGCATACAGAGATGATAAACCCCTAGCTGTTAATCTGCCAGGTGGCAGAGGTCTAGCCGGAAGGATATAGGCTTCGGATACCCGGGCTGAGCCACCTGCTCTAGCCTAGGGACGTTCCCAGGTCTGTGCGCCAAATTACTCTAATTGAAAGGGTGCTCTGTTGAGAGACTCAGATCCCAAGTATCTGACTCTCTCCTGGCGACCCTAAAACAAAAGCAAGACGTGCTAGCGCAGTGCTGAGTGGACTAGGCAAGGGCCCTCACACAACACAACACTAGACACACAGGCACACAGACAAGAAAATGCCCCCAGACTCCACGGGTATCCTAGTAAAGTCGTGCGGGTCCACAGGACTCGCACCAGCAGACTTTACTTAAAGGATCGCAAAAAGCCTCCCCTCCGGTCTAGCCCCTGCTAACCTGACACAAGAACACACTAGCAAGCATGAAACCACCAAATATGAGACAACAAAAAAGCTTCCTAGGTCTTCTTAACAATTACATCTCCTGCATAAGGCCCAAAATCCTATCTAGTTATCTGAGAGCTCGTCGTTAATACAATAATAGATATAAGGTCTATCAAGGGGAGGGGATAATTAAATAGATTGGTGAAGTAGTGGAAGGAAGGTATACAAAGTAAGAGAGAAAGTTTCTAAGTGGGGTTGAGAGGGATAGATATCAAGGGGGTCCAAAGGGTACGACAGTGAGGTGAGCTCTGAGTCTTGAATCTGTCTGGACCCCGCCCTAGGCATGCAGAATACATCCCAGGCTTGGCAACACTCAACACAGTTGCCGGGTCAAATCATCTACCCCGTGCGTGAGTCGAAACTAAGCCTAACATTGCGATCAAATGCATATGGCAACATCAGGTTCGTCCCAAGCTGGACTCTCCGCGCGAAGCAACGTCCCCCAGCCGGTCTCTCTCTCCCGCTCGTCTCCTCCCACTCTCACTAGACTTACATCTTATATATTATAATGAAACAATCAACTATCGAGAATAAAATATACTAAGATGCGTTGGTTAAGAATAAGGGCAGCTACAAGCTGTGAAACAACATAAGAATATCCCAGACATTAGTTACATTGTCGTAGGATATATACTAAGGAAAAGTCGGCCGGCCGGCTGCCGCCAGACGGTTTCTAAACGGCTGGGCAGCCGACGCGCGCGCATGCCCGCACGTGGCTACTATGCAGAAGCGTCACACCTCCCCCAAGATATAAGACCCTTGACTAAGTTCTTCATATCTAACAGAAAGCTTCTCATAGTACCACACGCTGTTGCGACACAAGGCACTATATATAAACAAAATAAAGACTGTTGCGCTCCACCGAGCAAGTTCAACTAACTTAGCGACAATAAGCGAAAACATTCAACTTCGATACTTCTACAACATCTTATACAAAATTCTACACGTTATAAAAATAAAGTTTTTATAAGGTTTTTGCTTTTTTAATTTTTTTTTTTTCGGCTGAACTACAGTGACAGCCTATTTTCCTCCACACTCAACCCTCAATCCTGTGGCAGTCTAACCAACATCATCCACCCTTGATAGACAATCCGCTATCACGTTATCAGAACCGGCAATATGGCGTATGTCCAGATTATACTCCTGAAGCATGAGTGACCACCTGGTCAGCCTCATATTCCGGTTATGAAACTGATTCAAGAATTTCAGAGGGTGATGATCGGTATAAACCACTACGACTGGTCCGAAAGCAGGAACATATACATCAAAGTGCCTGAGCGCCAGCACTATCGCCAGGAGTTCTTTTTCAATTACAGAGTAATTCCTTTGTGCACTATTGAATTTTTTACTGTAAAAACTCACTGGATGTTCGATTCCTTCATCATCTGTCTGTAACAAGACAGCCCCAGCCCCTACGCCACTGGCATCAGTCGCCAGCTGAAAAGGTCTGCTGAAGTCCGGGGCCCTGAGTATGGGGTGGGTACATAACAGGTGTTTCACCAAGGAAAACGCCTCTGCACACTCAGGAGACCACCGGAACTTCTTGTCCTTAGCTAATACGTCAGTTAAAGGTGCAAGTACAGTCGAATAGCCTTTGATAAAGCGACGATAATAGCCTATCATACCTAGAAACCGCATGATTTGTTTCTTAGTCGTAGGCTGGGGAAACTGATCAATGGCTTTGATCTTTGTCTGTGGAGGGCACACCTGACCCATCCCCACCTCGAACCCCAGGTACAAAACTGTGGCTTTGACAAAATCGCACTTACCCAGGTTTACCACCAAACCTGCTTCATTCAGTTTATTAAAAAGCTGTCCGATGTGAGCACAGTGACTGTTAAAATCATCGTCGTATATTATGACATCATCTAGGTACACCGTACAGTTTGAATGTCGGCTACAATGTCGTTCATTAATTTCTGAAACGTTGCATGGGCATTTTTCAGCCCGTATGGCATAACATGGCAACGATATTTGGCACCGTCCACCACAAACCCACACACCTCTCGCGCTCGCTCAGACAAGGGCACTTGCCAATAACCCTTAACAAGGTCTATCTTAGTGAGGAACTTGGCCTTTCCTATCTTATCCACACTGAAGTCCACGCGAGGGAGAGGGTAGGCATGTGTGGGGGTTAAACCATTCAACCTGTGGAAATCTATACAAAACCGCACCTTGCCATCTGGTTTGGGCTGCAGTGTGACTGGGGAAGTCCACCTTACTGCACCCTCAGAAATCAGCCCACGTTTCAGCATATAATCCAGCTCTTCCCTAAGTGCTGTTAATTTAATAGGGGGAACACGGTATGGCACCGATTTAAAGGGCGGGTGGTCCCCAACATCGACATCGTGCACCGCTTGAGTAGTGAGGCCAGGATGCTCCACGAAAACAGCTGGGTTTGAATCAAACAAGTGCTGCACAGCTACACGCTGTTGCTCAGGCAGGTGCAATATCAACTCGTGAGCCACTTGTCTAGAATTCCCCGCCCACTGATCCGCGGAAACATGACAATCCCAATTATCCTCCCCCGCAGCTTGACTGTCCCTTCCTCCTTCTCCACCACGATCGCTGCAGATCAACACCGGGACAGTGAGAGGCTCGGAGGGGCGCCTCACATACTCTTTCATCAGATTTACATGGCAAAGTTGGTTCTTTTTCTTACGATCAGGAGTAGCTACTAAATAGTCGAGATCAGAAACCTTCCTTACAACCCGATACGGACCAGAATACTTGGCAGACAAGGGGTGTCCCACCAGAGGCAGTAGTATCAGTACCTCCTGATCTACTTCAAACTCCCTCAGCTTCACCTTCTGGTCGTATCTGTCCTTCATCTGAGCTTGTGAACTCTTAAGGTTCCGACCTGTTACCTCCAAGCTCTTTAGCATTCTCTCACGGCTTTCAACTACATACTTTAGAAGCGAGCATGGCTTTGTGACTCCCTCCCAGATCTCCTTGACTATGTGGAGGGGCCCCCTGACCCTGTGTCCAAAAACCAACTCGTTCGGGCTAAATCCCAAGCTCTCTCCAGGTACTTCTCTCGCAGCAAATAAAACGTATGGGAGACCTAGATCCCAGTCCTTCCCATTTTCCATGCAATAACACCGCAACATACTCTTGAGAGTCGAGTGCCACCTTTCCAAAACTCCCTGACTCTCGGGATGGTAGGCAGATGACACCACAGACACTATTCCATGTTGCTGCATGGTCTGCTTAAACAGAGCAGAAGTAAAATTGGATCCCTGATCAGACTGGATCTTCTGAGGGTAGCCATAACGAGAGAAATAGACAAGTAGGTTTTTGACAACAGTCTTAGCCATCCTGTTGCGCATGGGGTAAGCATCTGGATACCGTGTTGCTAGATCCTTTACAGTTAGTAAAAATTTATTGCCGGCACTAGTGGGGGGCAATGGGCCAACCATATCGATAAGTACTTTGCTGAAGGGCGGCCCAATGACAGGGATGGGTTGTAACGGGGCTCTCGGGATTACCTGATTGGGTTTCCCAACAACTTGACAAGTGTGACACTGTGACACCCATGACACGACACTCGCCTTTAACTTAGGCCACCAGAAAAGCTTGCTCAGAGCTGTCTCCATCTTACGTGCCCCCAGGTGCCCTGCCAAAGGCACATCATGAGCTAATCTCAATAAGCTCTCACGGCACACCCTCAGTACTACTAACTGGTCCACTAATCCTGACCCGCCATCCCACTTTTTCTTGGGATCCTGATGTCTCCGATACAAGATCCCCTCGGACAAGAAAAAATCACCAGGCTGCGCATCCCCATCGCTCTCCAGTTCGACAGCACCATTACCACACGCCCTGACTTCAGGATCTTCCAGCTGCAAGGAACATATATCAGCAGGTGCGAGATTATCCATGTTCATCTTAAATAATTTATTTCCACCTCCAATGTCCCGCTGAGCCATCCTTTCCTCACGCTGCGCATAACGATGCTGTCGCAGAGTCTCTTCCTGCCCTGCACCTGCACTAGCGGTGACAGGCCCCGGGGCCTCTCCAGACTCTAACATAGGTGCAAATAATGAGTCACCAAGAAACACTGCCGGCTCAAAACTCTCCAATTGACCAACACTTCCCGTTTTCTTGTGACCTTTCCTCCGCGGTATGATAGACTGAGGTGGTGGCTGCAAGGCTCCGGATGTCTGAGAACGCGTCACAACACACGCCATGGTTTGTACGCTACACTTCTCAACCCACTCCTGTTCCTCCCTACTAACGTCGGCCGCCTTCTCGGCAACGACCAAGGGTGAAACCTTAGAAGCAGGCACCGCAAAGTCGTTGCCGAGGAGGAGGTCGACGCCCCCAACAGGCAAGTTCTCTACAATTCCTACATCCAGCTCCTTCGCCACACCACCCACCTCCAGCTCCATCCGCACCAGCGGGTAGGACTTCATAGCATTGATCCCCTGAACTACCACCACCCGAGCAGCGTTAATCGGTCTACCAGTAAAGTTCCTTAACAAGGTCTGAGAAGCCCAAGTATCACGCAATAGCTTAACTCCTCGCCTTTCGCCAGCCCACCTCACAAAACCATGCCCTCTATGACCCCCAAAGACGTCGCGGACAGGGTTCGAGCCTTCCGGACTCTTGAACACAGGCTGTGTCCGAACCTCTGACGAACTACCCTTGGCAAACTCAGAAGATATAGGCGACACCGCTATGCTGCGGGCCAATGACACAACCTTGTTTGGTGGCTTGTTCGGAGAAGCATTTGCAAAGTGACCCTCCTTGTGACATGCAAAGCACTCTTTACTCTTTGGTTTCCCTTGGGAGTGGGAGGTACCATTAGACTTCTTATATGGGACGGTATTTGGTTTATGTTCAGTTCTATTGTCAGTGCTAGATGGTTTTGTGTATTTATGTGTATCAAAATTCTTGGGAGGGGGAGGGGTACGATCCTTTACACCCGACTCACTCCTAGCTGCTGCTCCGCACCCTCGAATTAATGACAGTCGGCGGTCAGCCATTTCTGCTGCCTCCTGGAGAGTTCTAGGATTTTTTTCCTTTATATTTAATGTTAAGTCCCCGCCTGTGCACTTAAAGAACTGCTCCAAGAGAACCAGCTCACTCAACTCCTCAAAAGTAGCTGCCCTCTCAGAACGCAGCCAATGTCGTAGTGCATCAGACAAGTCCTGGGCGTGTTCTAGGAAGGTACTATCCTTGCCCTTAGTAACACCCCGAAACTTCAAGCGTTAAGTTTCTTGTTGTAACTCATAGGCCCGTAGCACAGCCTTCTTTAGCTCATCATAAACTACACAGGACTCTAAAGGTAGTGCATCATACACTTTTAGCCCCTTTCCTAGGAGTCTTGAGGAAACTAATGCTGCCCACTATTCCTGAGGCCAATGGTGTTCCTGACACTTCTTCTCAAATCGCATAAAAAACTCAGCCACACCTAATTCATCGAACACAGGAACTAGTTTAAGCAGGTGCGACAATGATTGGTCCAGATGTCTGTTACCTCCCCCAATATTTCGCCCTGTTACCTCCACTCGAGATCTCTCCAGCTCCCTGTCAGCCCGATACCTAGTAGACTCTGCCTGCAGTTCAGCCTCTGGTATAGCTGTTCTCTCTGCAGCCTCAGCCTGAGCTCTAGCAACCTCAGCCTGCACACTAACCTGTCTTTCGGCGGCCTCAACCTGAGCTCTAGCGGCCTCAACCTTGGCCATCTCAAGCCGAAACAACAAATCTGGAGTCAACCCTTGAGGAGGGGAAGGTGCATTTAATGGAGAGGGTCCCTGTGATTGAATTCCACGCTGCCATTGACCATCAACTTGGGGGTATGTACTAAATTCAGGCACCCTGACGTTTGATACGGGGGTAGAGTGGAGGGGGGGCTGGGGACCGGGGCCCCCAGTCGCCTCTCCACCCAGGTCTCTCCCTTCTAAACCCAATATCAAAGTCCTCAGCTGATCTTTCCTCATGCCACTTAAACCCTGGTGACCCTGAAGACCTGCCACACACTTTAAGCCATACTTATTCAGCTTCAACACCCTGGCAGTGGTAAGGGGCACCTCTAAAAATCTTCTAGCACCCTCCTCGCTATCGACTAGCCACTCCACAGGTCTTTCTCCCTCCGAGCCCGTATCGAACCCACCACTGTGTTCTGATGTATTAGACATGTTTGTGTACTGCAGTAATTATCACGGTTATAGAATGTGCCTTATCTCCTATGCAAGTATGTATATACTAATGTTATTTAAAGTCTTTAATGTGTTATATTGGTTGCTCCAAAAAAAAAACTCTATGTCCACTGTATTCCTCTAATCATAAGGAATCTCAAAACAAATGACCACTATATTCCTCTGTTCAGTAAATCCTATGCAAGGTCGCCATTTGTTACGTCCTGGGATATATAAACACTGGGCTCTTTCTATTGGACTAGGTATGCGGCAACAAGCAACAACGGAAAACGCTAGATCCAACCCTTATCTATAAACCCAGGCAACAAACCACCCTAAACCGTCAAGAGTCCTGCCTGGACAACAAGGTATCCTATGACTCGGTTACAGGGTGCACGCACTATAGACTGCTGATAGTCAAGCAGGCTATATAAAAGATCACACAATTAAGTTGACTTAAAGCTTCAAGGAAAAGATAGATAACGGAATTAAATTGAAGAAATAATTTAATAACAAACTAGAAGAAAGTACATTTAATGTTACGTTAATTAATACAACTAATCACCCAAGCGTGAAAGAAGGTGAAAGCAAACAGTCCTCAAAACATCGTACAGGTAGACAAGATGCGGGTTTCTAAACTGCATGTGGCTACTGTAGGATCTGATGCTTAGCAAAGAAAGTACGTTACGGATTTAGAGAACTCTCAACTCATAAGCAGGAATAAATACTAGTGATAGGACCTACAGTGTATAATGGCATAGGTATAATTAAATAAAGGCAGCAACTCGCAACATAACCACATACAGGTGTGCTTCTCACTCTTAGTCAGGCAAGCCTGCTCGGACAGAGTCTCTAAGCCACACCCTGACTCACAATGCTCACAAAAACGGTAAACTGTGGCACAATAACAAGCATATAGAGATGATAAACCCCTAGCTGTTAATCTGCCAGGTGGCAGAAGTCTAGCCGGAAGGATATAGGCTTCGGATACCCGGGCTGAGCCACCTGCTCTAGCCTAGGCACGTTCCCAGGTCTGTGCGCCAAATTACTCTAATTGAAAGGGTGCTCTGTTGAGAGACTCAGATCCCAAGTATCTGACTCTCTCCTGGCGACCCTAAAACAAAAGCAAGACGTGCTAGCGCAGTGCTGAGTGGACTAGGCAAGGGCCCTCACACAACACAACACTAGACACACAGGGACACAGACAAGAAAATGCCCCCAGACTCCCACGGGTATCCTAGTAAAGTCGTGCGGGTCCACAGGACTCGCACCAGCAGACTTTACTTAAAGGATCGCAAAAAGCCTCCCCTCCGGTCTAGCCCCTGCTAACCTGACACAAGAACACACTAGCAAGCATGAAACCACTAAATATGAGACAACAAAAAAGCTTCCTAGGTCTCATTAACAATTACATCGCCTGCATAAGGCCCAAAATCCTATCTAGTTATCTGAGAGCTCGTCGTTAATACAATAATAGATATAAGGTCTATCAAGGGGAGGGGATAATTAAATAGATTGGTGAAGTAGTGGAAGGAAGGTACACAAAGTAAGAGAGAAAGTTTCTAAGTGGGGTTGAGAGGGATAGATATCAAGGGGGTCCAAAGGGTATGACAGTGAGGTGAGCTCTGAGTCTTGAATCTGTCTGGACCCTGCCCTAGGCATGCAGAATACATCCCAGGCTTGGCAACACTCAACACAGTTGCCGGGTCAAAATCGTCTACCCCGTGCGTGAGTTGAAACTAAGCCTAACGTTGCGATCAAATGCATATGGCAACATCAGGCTCGTCCCAAGCTGGACTCTCTGTGCGAAGCAACGTCCCCCAGCCGGTCTCTCTCTCCCGCTCGTCTCCTCCCACTCTCACTAGACTTACATCTTATATATTATAATGAAACAATCAACTATCGAGAACAAAATATACTAAGATGCGTTGGTTAAGAATAAGGGCAGCTACAAGCTGTGAAACAACATAAGAATATCCCAGACATTAGTTACAATGTCGTAGGATATATACTAAGGAAAAGCCGGCTGGCCGGTTGCCGCCAGACGGTTTCTAAACGGCGGGGCAGCCGACGCGCGCGCATGCCCGCATGTGGCTACTATGCAGAAACGTCACAATTTGTATACAATATTTGAATTATTATGTTCCTTCCAACAACCAACCATACTCCTAAAATCGATTAATGAAATTTACAAACACATGTGGCAGTCCGTGGACTCGAACCCAGGATGCTCACACCGAAAATCAACATCTTATACATCGCACCACGAAGACAGTTAAAGGTTGGTGGACACTGCCTACGATTTATTATGCAACTTCGTATCCTGCATATCAATCTAAGCATGTACACACATCCCAACTGCAACTCACATAGGCTATGCATATGTGAATGGAAAGAGCAATTAATGGGGCCTTAACCACTTAGGGAAGTCCTCTCGATAAATTACTCCTGAACCAATATCAATTATTATGTTCCTTCCAACAACCAACCATACTCCTAAAATCGATTGATGAAATTTACAAACACATGTGGCAGTCCGTGGACTCGAACCCAGGATGCTCACACCGAAAATCAACACCTTATACATCGCACCACGAAGACAGTTAAAGGTTGGTGGACACTGCCTACGATTTATTATGCAACTTCGAATCCTGCATATCAATCTAAGCATGTCCACACATCCCAACTGCAACTCACGTAGCCCTCTCGATAAATTACTCCTGAACCAATATCAATTATTATGTTCCTTCCAACAACCAACCATACTCCTAAAATCGATTAATGAAATTTACAAACACATGTGGCAGTCCGTGGACTTGAACCCAGGATGCTCACACCGAAAATCAACACCTTATACATCGCACCACGAAGACAGTTAAACACAGAATGTCAGGCATGCGATCTTTGAAGCTAAAAAATGACCCAATTCTAAACTTATTGGTGAACACAAATCTAAACTCAACTATTTTTCAGAACATTTAGTGCAATTTTATGAAATTCATTACTGATAGATCCATAGTAAGGCATTTTAACATAAATTATCTTCTTTTTTACATCAATATTTGACTGAACACCCTGAGCTTGTTTTACATACAAAAAATGTCTAAGTATACCATTGAATATAATCTTCCTTATAGTTATTAACCCTCCAGCCCCGGGGGCTATAGCTCGCGACTGTGCTGCGGTACCGGGTGTTTTGACGATCTTTGGGCTATGTTAACTACTCTGTAAGTCAATGAATATGGCATGTAATGTTATGAATAAAAAAGAATAATGTTCCACAAACCTTCCTCTGTCGAATGGCGTTGAGTAGAGGTCTCTAGCCCCTCTGGTTGCATAATGGTGAGCGCGGGAAGACGAGTGCTTTTCGGCGGCAAATTCTTCCCGCGTTCGGACGCGTCGTCCCGGCCATGGCTACGACGCACCTAGCCGCTCGTCGCGCCAAAGTATTTATCTCCCTTAGACGATTTTAGTGTTTGATTTTGAGAATGTGATGTTTATTTGATATTTTTATAGTTATTTTGAGGCCAATTATATAAAGTATGTTTATTAGGGTATCACTGTCACTGATATTGCTAATTTTCACTCGATACCGTACATTTTATTAGTAATTGAGGTAGGTTATTGTTGTATTAGGCACTGATTATTCGTTATCACAGGTGTTTATTAAACTTTGGCCATCAAATATTAGGTCTTGTGTCACTTTCACTTTGACAAATATGCTTTAGAGAGTGTCACTGTCACTTATAATGCTCATTTTCACTCGATACCGTACATTTTATTAGTAATTGAGGTAGGTTATTGTTGTATTAGGCACTGATTATTAGTTATCACAGGTGTTTATTATACTTTGGCCATCAAATATTAGGTCTTGTGTCACTTTCACTTAGTTATATGATTTGTAAACGTTTTATATACAATTTATTGTGTCTTTTTTCACTGATTTATATATTTCTATAGGTTCTAATCATATGAATGTCACTTGGTATATACATATGTGTCACTTTCACATATTATTATGGTGTAATTGTATTTGTATCAATTTTCTCATAATACATGACTTTTGTATTACAATAAATAGGTTTTCTTCATCTTTTTGCCTAAATATATAATTATAGTGTACATATTGTCATTTTATTTGGCAATTTCAGTATGATTATTAGAACTCCAGCTTGGAGTGGTAATCAAAGAAGCACTCTAAAGCACAGAGTGCCACCTTGCACTCCACACACTCCATGGTTGACTTTTTACCTGGCCTCGGCCTCACCCTGCTGTTGTAGCAGACATGGCACCACTTCTGCTGCGTTCTTCCTGATTCATTCTGAGGCAGGGAACCAAGCCTGTGCCTAATCAAGTATTGAGCACACTGCAAGCGGTCAATAACGGCGGGCCCAGGATGTGCCACTGCCCTCTGTGGCGTAGCATACTTCTCCAGGAGCTCCGTCAACACCTGCTTTTGGAACCTCCGCAGGCTATTGAACTTCATGGGTGTGTTCACATTCCGAAGCTTGTATATATTGTAGGCATTCAGAACTGGCATGTCCACCATATGCAGAAAGAACTTTTTGTACCATCTGCACGAGGTACGCAGGCAGTCAATGAAGCCTATCTGCATGTCGGACTTGTCCACCAGCCTCATGTTGATGTTGTAGTCCAGGACAGCATCGGGCTTGGTCACCCTGGCCTGGGTGCGGCGATCCACCTTGCCAGTCTCCACCATTTCCCCCTTGTGGATGGTGGTCAGGAGGTTGACCTTCCGCTGGTCGTGCCAGTGGATAGCCAGAATGGGCCCCGACTTCTTCCGGAACACATCGCCTTTCTTTGTCTTTGGAGGGAAAGGTGGCATGCCCTTCCTTTTCCCTCGTACTGTGCCTACAGTCCCCGTCTTGCGCTCATGCAGGTACTGTGAGAGAGTGGGGGCCGAGTAATAATTGTCCGTGTAGAGGACGTGATTCTTATGAAAGTAGCGGTCCATCATGGCTTGCACCACTGCTCCGCCAAAGCAAATGAGGGGGTCCACAAGCAAGTCCATTTCCTTCCCGCTGTAGACCAGGAAGTCCAGGTCATAGCCAGTTTGGCAGTCGCACAGCACAAAGAATTTTATTCCAAAGCGATGTCTTTTTGAGGGGATGTACTGCCGGAAGCTGAGTTTTCCCCGGAACAGCACAAGAGACTCGTCAATGACGACCTTGCGGAAGGGCTTGAAGTAGGAGGTGAAGCGTTCTCGCATCATCTCGTACAACGTCCTAATCTTCCACAGCTTGTCTGGGAGGTGGACGTCAAGGTTGGTGACAAGATGGAGCGCTGCGAGGATATCAAGGTACCGGTTGCGAGACATATATTTCCCGAAGGCAGGGGTGGATATCAGATCATTGGTGATCCAATAGTCAGGCAACCTATGCTTCTTGACATGAGGAATTAGCATGGTGAGTGCCAGGAACACCATGAACTCTTTATGAGTCACTGGGGTCCACTGCCTCATGTGGCCCTTGGTCACCTTGCCCAAAAAGTGGACCTGGAATTGGTGCTGCTTATTTGTCTCTTTGACAACATAGCCTACCACCTCCTCATCAAAGAAGGCCTCAAATAGTTTGTGTGGTGGAGCATTGGGGCCTGCAGGAAAATTGGGGGTAATGCCTGAACCCTCCAGTACCTCATCAAAAGCTGGCAGATCAGGGTTGTATCCATCCCCATCAACTACGTCTTGCCACTTAAAAACGTAGAATGGGTCTTGTCTACGCTGACGAGGAGATCCAGCTGGTGGCCCAGCACGCCCACGGCCAACTCGGGAGACGCGCGCCCTAGGGCGGCGAGGGGCGTCGGCCAGGGCGGCGGCCAGCACGACGGGCAGCACGACGCCGGGCCAAGCGGATGGGTCGAGGGTCGTCGATGTCCATATAGTCATCGTCAGAGTGGTCATCTTGCCCTGACGGTGGACCTATGTAATCATGGCCAGAGTCTTCAGAGAGGTGCCCTTCATCATCAGTGGCCCCCACATAATCTGGCGGGGAACCAGTGATGCGTGGGCGGAGTGCGGGTGGGCGAGGTGGGGAAGGAGTGGCAGGTGAGGCTGTGACCCCCCGAGGTCCTGGGCTCCTTGGCCTGCGACGAGTGACAGAAAGCAACGTTTCACTGTCACTAGGCCCAGGTATTGGTGATGCGAGCTCAAAAACTTCTTCAGGAAGACATGTTGAAGGCGGGAGAGGTGGGGGAGGACCGTGGGGAAAGTTGCGGGGACGTATGGCTGGGGCCGGCAGGGGTGGACGCCGCCGCGGGAGCCTCGAACAAAACTCTCTTACTTTTCTTAATTTTTTTGGTATATTTCCTGCCTTTCCCCTTTTCGGCAGCAGTATGTCTCCTGTCGGGGGACCTAGGAGGCAAATAGGCCGAAAGTGGGGGGTCCTCAACCCTTGGCAGTGGTGGGGGTGGTGGGGAAGAATGCGGGGCATCCGGGTCATCTTGGGTGGCGTGGGTAGATAAGGGAGACAATGGTGGGCGAGAAGGGTCACCACGCTCACCCTCACTCACAGCCTCATGCTCACCAAGTATTTTGGCTTGTTCCCTAGCTGCCGCGGCCGCCTTCTCAAGTATTTTCTGCTTATATAAGTGTAGCTTGAAAGGCGATTTACCTGGGGAAGGGCTTGGCGTCGTGTCACTTATGCGAAATTTGGTGAGTGACCTTGAACTCTCCCACTCACTCACTCTCTCAAGTTCACTGTCTTTAGGTAAACCAGCTTCCTCAACAACTGGTACATCACCTTCATCACTCTCATCACTGTCATGTTCTCTCACAAATCCCAGGAATTGCTCTTCTTTCTCACTCTCATGGCCATAATCACTCGACTTATAATTACTGGAGTCGTCACTGACTATATCATCAACAATATACTTGGCATCAGCACGATCATATAGTCTCAATGTCGTCTCAATACCTCCAGGAGATAACACATTTAGGCGATGGCGTCGGGGTAAGGCGCGACGAACTAGCAAGGGCGTCGTAGGAAGCATGGTATCGGACACAGCGGAATCACTGTTTGGCGTACTGTCCATGCTGGCGTCGGGGTAGATACTGTTGCTGTGGCATTGTTTATGCCTGGTAGCGCCACCTACCGTCCCACGATACCAAAAAATGTACGCGCTGCATTCGAAAGCATTCCGGGTTGGAGGGGTTAAGCATAAAATATTTCCTTAATTTTTCAATTTCAAAATGTAGCGAAACATAGCTGGAGCAAACATCATAGGCTCTTTTTAATAGTGTCTTTATTGAATTAATCTTAAAAATCTTAGGGCAGATGCTAAGCCAGTTTAAACTTAATCCTGTATGAGTGGGCTTTCTATAAACCTCAGTAGCTAATCCCTGATCTGTCTTTATCACTTTAACGTCCAAAAATGCTAGTGACCCATTCTCTTCATTATCACATGTACATTTAATATTTTGATGTTGCTTGTTCATATATTCAAAAACACTTTAATTTTCTTCTACATCTCGAAATATTAAAAATGTATCATCCACATATCTCCTATAAAAAATATGTTTGAATGATAGGGGACACTCATCAAGCCACTGAACCTCTTTATTGCATAAAAATGAACCCGCAAACAATGGACCTAGACTTGACCCCATTGAAACTCCATCAATTTGACTATACAATACTTTGTTAAACAAAAAACAAGATTCTGTAGTTACAAACAAGAACAATTTCTTAACTATATCCTTACTAATATTGAAAAAAGTTGTTAGAATCATATTCATCCAAAATAATCTCTAAAGTCTCACTCAGAGGAACGTTTGTGAAAAGCAACTCTACATCATAACTGGCAAGAACAAAATGTTTAGGCAACACAAGATTTGAAATTTCCCTCACAAAATTACTAGAATTGAGTACTGTATATTCATTAGTTGTAAGAGGAGCAACTATGGGTTGAAGAAATGTGTTATTGCTAAATTATACCCCGCTGTCTTTATAGATGAAACAATTGGCCTGAGTGGAATTCCTGGTTAATGCACCTTTGGTAACCCATATACTACTCCCGGAGCTGAGCCAGACGCATATAAGAAGTTGAAGTTGTCAATACCTATCCTGTCCTTAATAGATCGTAGAATCCTATTTAATTTATCCTCACTTCTGATAATTACATCAAACAATTCACCTTTTATTAGTTTAAATCTGTTTCAGTCACTCAGAATTGTTTCCATTTTTTGCAAATAATCAACTTTATCCATAATAACAACTCCCTTACCCTTATCCGGTTTGACAATGACAATTGAACTATCCTTACCAAATTCCCTAAGCAAATCCAAATCCTCTTTCCTAAACACAGATGATTCCAAATGTTTATATTCCCGTACTGCCAATCTATAGTTATTATTACCAAATTCCCTAAGTTTGTTAATTACATCATCACCGTCCATCCCATTTCTCAACAACCCCGTTTTGACACACTCTTGAACTGTATTACACAATTTTTCCACTGAAACAAAATGACAACCAATCCTTCTTATAAAAAGGAATACAAAAATCCAGACCCAGCATTAAAACTTTCTTTTCTCTTGATGGAAGTCGTCTGCTCGACTCATTGAAGATACAGCCCTCATTGTATTTAGTTTGCTGAATACCAAGACACTTGAGCTTATTATCATGACGGATCTTTACCTTTTTAGAGATTGCCTTCGAATGTTCAATGATTTTACATAAGAATGTCCAATAATCGAAAAAGGAGACTCGAGACTTAAATAATGACTTATAGTTGGCTAGTTTTTCTAAGGAAGATTTCAATTTATTTTTCTGTTGTTTAATCTCGCGATCCAAAAGGACAAACTGCCAATCTTTATAGGTATTGCATCTAATAAACTCTTTACTGTAAACTTTAAACTGAACAAACTTATGAACGGTTTCATGTTCCTTACAAAATTGCAAAAAAGTGAAATCTAGTTTTAGTTTTTCTACATTCAGGTGTAGTTTGTCCACATTCCTGTAGGCCGAAAGCGTCGTTCGTCCGTATCTAGTTATGAGTACTTCAGCAGTAGATTTTGGGCACTTAAACCTCCATATCAAAAGGAAAAGAATTGACAGGGCACCAGGCAGCATCTTCATTTTTCAAATTTTCGGCTAACCTTAAGCCATCATCAGGAACAACATTCCCTAAAAATAAGTAAAATACTATTAGAACAACGCAATTTGTAAAAAATAGGGTAATGATTATCGAATCTATAAAAGGTTAAACTTACTAAATACAAACAATCTTATATTAATGTCTCACTATATATAAAATTAAAATTCCGTACACTAACCATGTAAAACCAGTGAAGATACCGAAAAGCAAAATAAAGACCATCACAATTGAACTATAACAAATATTTTAACCTTTGAATACAACAAAAAATTCCCTTAATTCAAGACAAAATCACAACACAGGCTAATACCATACAACGGATCAAGAAACAATCTCCCAATTTATCTAACACCATTGATTTATCAGTAAGGAAACTATATAATAATATTTCGATAACTAGCATTAACTTACATAACCCCTGACCAAAAATCCAAACACAAATGATACTCTTAGCCAAAAACATGAAAACATATTAATAAACTAAGCCTAAATCAATCTTATATATCATAGCCAAATGAGACTGAAATTCAACCCAATCTAGAGATTTAACACAAAAAACACATCACTCCCAATGACTAAAGCAAAAATATTTATGTTTAATCCCATCATTATACTTGACTTACCCAGAAAAGAGTTCTCATCAGCACCAGGAACAAGAGAGAACTGAGGAACCTGAACCGAGAAGTGGCTAAAATAAACTCCCAAGAAACAATTTCCCAAACAAATGAACCACTAACCATGTTGAACAAACCCTTGAAATTTGACCAAACATATATCTATGAACCATTATTTGCACGATTGATTTCAGGATTTAGTTTACTAATTAACAACTTCTCACCAATTAATGCATCAGACTGGCTACCCAACCTAGAGACTATCTCAAAATCACCCACACTAAAGAGATGATCCTCTTCACGCGAATGATTTCGAATAGCTGAAAACGCCATAGCCTGTAAAAACTTTCCCGATCGGTAGCTCCTACCCAGGTGTTCAAATATCCTAATTTTGAAGTAACGACTAGTGCATCCCAAATACCTACCCTCACAGCTAGGACAAGTAAGGAACGACTAGTGCATCCCAAATACCTAGCCTCACAGCTAGGACAAGTAAGGAACGACTAGTGCATCCCAAATACCTAGCCTCACAGCTAGGACAAGTAAGGAACGACTAGTGCATCCCAAATACCTAGCCTCACAGCTAGGACAAGTAAGTAACGACTAGTGCATCCCAAATACCTAGCCTCACAGCTAGGACAAGTAAATTTGTATACAATATTTGAACACAGAAGGTCAGGCACGCGATCTTTGAAGCTAAAAAATTACCCAATTCTAAACTTATTGGTGAAAACAAATCTAAAGCTCACACCAGGAAAACTATTTTTCAGAACTTTTAGTGCATTAACATTAACATTAATAAATTTCTAGCACCAGGCAACAAAGGCCATATGGCACTAAAGCAGGAAACGGATAGAGTTAGAAGGAAAGGAAGTTAAATATCGTTAAGGAGTCTGAGAGAGGAAAGGAAAGCTATTACGTGGTCAACGGAAAAGAAAGGGGACTCTGAGAGGAGATCGGCAAGACAAGGACGACGACCAAGGGAAAATAGAAAGGGAAAAGAACGGCGACTGGCCGAAGAAAAGAGAGGACAGTCAGGGAAAATGTGAGAAATAGAAACCTGAACACCACACCGGGAGCAAAGAGGTGGAGGCGAGCGGGACATGAGGAAGGAGTGGGTAAGTCTGGTATGGCCTAGCCGAAGCCGGGCCAACGCAGTCTTCCAACGGCGAACACGGTGAGAGGGGTCAGCCCAGGCAGAAACGGAGGCCTTAACAGTGCGGAGCTCATTAACACTAGATTAGCGGGCTAGCGGTTTATTTATATGTACCGCCCAGCGGGGTGTTTTTAGCCAAAATAGGGCTGTTTACGTGATCATTTTCATGCCTAAATAAGACCCAGAGCGTAAAACAAGTATCTATCCCTGAAAGGGCATAAACAGAGCTTTCCAATGACACCATAACGATCCTTTTATGATGGCTAGTTTTCTTGCAACAACCGTGCAACGCGAGTGCAAAAAGCATGTAATTCGGCACTTTCCCCATACAATTCCGTATATAGCGAGTGAGAGAGGGAGGGAGGAGGTGGGATTCGTGTCAGTAGGTTCGCCGCGGTGGTCTGGAGCAGTCATACGCTCGCTACTCTCCTGCCACCACTTGTCTCTCTCTCTCAGCAACATTACGTGCTGAAATTGCCACACGACCTATGTCGAGCGCCGCCAGATAGTCCAGATTTATTATACTCGACTTACGTTGCGCGCCGACACTTAGGGGTTAAAGGAAAGAGAAGACCACATTGTTTGCCAGCGAGACAGGAGGAAGGCAGAGATAGCTGGATAATAGTCAGAGGCGGGAATACAGAGAAAAGTTGATCGGACCGCCGCAGCGTCGCGAGCGAGAACATCAACCTGCTCACTTCCACGGACACCAACATGGCTAGGCACCCAACAAAATTGGACAACCTTTTTCCGAGCAGAGAGACTGACAAGCCAATCGTGGATGGCAAGAACCAACGGATGGACAACAGGGAAAGACTGCAAGAGAAGAAGGGCACTGTAAGAGTCAGAAAAAAGAGTAAAGGAGGAAGAAGGAAAGAAGCACATGAGACGGACGGCAAAGAAGATAGCGTAAAGTTCGGCAGTCAGAACACCAGCTGGAGAAGGGAGAGAATACTGATAAGAACGAGAAGGAAAAAGGATGGAAAACCCGACGCCAGAAGACGAACGGGAGCCATCAGTGTAAACCGGGGTAGAAGAAGAATGCTGTGTAAGGTGTACAAGGAAACGAGAACAAAGAACTGAGGGCGGGGTAGAGGACTTAGAACAAGGAAAAATAGAGGGACACAAGGAAATACGAGGAAGGAGCCAAGGAGGACACTTACTGAGCCGGAGCGGAAGAACATGGAAGGGGGAAAACGAAGAATGAGAAAGTAAGGAATCCATACGAGAAAGGAAAGGGGGCCGAAGGCGAGAATGAGACGGAACAGGAACAGTAGGAAGAAGAGAGGTCTGCAAGGAAGGAAACTGAAGCGACCGGGCGTAGTACCGGAGAGAGAGAAGGGCCCGACGTCGGTACAAAGAAGGGACGCCGGATTCAGCATAGAGGCTTTCAACAGGGGAAGAGCGAAAAGCACCCAAGGCAAGACGTAAACCGAAATGGTGAACAGAGTCAAGTTTATGGAGGACTGCGTCGGAGGCTGATGAGTAAACCTGACAACCATAATCGAGTTTAGAAAGAACAAGGGCAACGTGAAGGCGAAGAAGGAGAGCACAGTCCGCACCCCAAGTGAGGTGGGACAGGGTCTGTAGGAGACGAAGACGGTGCAAAGCAGCAACCTTAACAGAGGAAGCATGAGCTGCCCAGTTAAGACGGGAATCAAAGACAAGACCCAAGAAGGTAGTCTAAGAGCAATAAGGTAAAACGGAACCATACAGTTCAAGGGAAGGACGCGCGATAACGTGGCGACGAGTGAAAGACATAGCACAAGATTTAGTCGTAGAAAAACGAAACCCGTGAGCAGTGGCCCATGACGAGGCAGCCACAATCGCTGATTGGATAAGGGAGCGTAACGCAACAATATCCGAACCAGCCGCATAGATCGCAAAGTCGTCGACATATAAGGAGGACCTGACCGTAGCCGGAAGGGAAGAGATAATGCCATTAATGGCTATGAGAAAGAGGATAGTACTTAAAACGGAACCCTGAGGTACACCTTCTATCTGAGGGAATAACCGAGAAAACGAGGAATTCACCCGGACACGAAAAGAACGAGAAGAAAGGAAATTACGGATAAAGACGCCCATATTACCACGGACATGAAAAGAACGGAGTTGGCATAAAATATGATGTTTCCACGCGGAGTCGTACGCCTTCTCGAGATCGAAGAAAACAGCAAGAACTGACTCATGGCGAGCAAAAGCAGACCGAACGTAGGTCTCCAAACTAAGTAAAGGGTCGATAGCGGACCGAGCACGCCGAAAACCATACTGGGTCGAAGACAAAAGCTGACGTGACTCGAGAAGCTACATCAGGCGGACATTAACCATCCGTTCAAACAGCTTGCATAAACAACTTGTCAAGACATTAGGGCGATAGTCTTGGGGCGAGAAACCCGACTTTCCAGGCTTAAGAAAAGGAATAGTAAGAGCAGAACTCCATGCAGGAGGGAAAACACCAGACGACCAAACCTTATTAAAAATAGCCAATAAAAATACCAAAGCCTCAGTGGAAAGATGCTTAAGCATTAAATTATGGACACCATCAAGACCCTCAGAAGTAGCCTTACAGGCACGAAGAGCGGAGAGCAACTCACGGGAAGAAAATGGGGAGTTGTACGACTCTGCCGAAGACAGAGTGAAAACAACTGGAGAAGTCTCTGCGACGGCTTTAAGTGAATGAAATTCCGGGAGGAGATGAGAGCCACTACTGACCGAGCTAAAGTAAAGACCCAAACGATCGGCGACTGCCTCCGAGTCAGCAACAGACTCCCCATCAACATGAAGCACAGGAGAATGAGGAGGTAAACACTTGCCCAAAATCTTGCGAATACGCTTCCAGACGGACTGAACAGGAGTAAAGGACGTAATGGAGGAAACATAGGACACCCAACTCTGACGTTTAGCAGACCTGACTGTGCGACGGAGGAAGGCAGACGCCTGACGAAAAAGTATAAAAGAACGATCATGAGCGGGAGTAAAACGCTTACGACGAAAGCTCTTCCAAGAAGCCCGTTTGACGCAGAGAGCCTTGGAGCAGTTCGGGGACCACCAAGGAACACATTTAGATGTAAAAGGACGGGAAGTCCGAGGAATAGAGACTAAGGCAGCACTCAAAACTGTGACTAGAAAAAAGGCTAGTAAATCATGTACAGATGAAAAATCAGACGGAGGTAAGGAGGTAACTAGATATGGACGAACGACGCTCTCGGCCTACAGGAATGTGGAAAAACTACACCTGAATGTAGAAAAACTAAAACTAGATTTAACTTTTTGCAATTTTGTAAGGAATATGAAACCGTTCCTAAGTTTGTTCATTTTAAAGTTTACAGTAAAGAGTTTATTAGATGCAATACCTATAAAAATGGCAGTTTGTCCTTTTGGATCGCGAG
>JBAKBP010024168.1:0-32500 GCA_037953745.1 Lithodes maja
CGTTTATCCAAATTTAGGTGTCGATTTCTTCTTGGCGAGCGATAGCGAGCCAGCAATTTATGAAGAAATCCGGCTTCGCCGGAGAAATTTTTCTATCGAAAAATGTACAAATTTAGCCTGCTGTCAAACAAAAATAAAAATATGCTGGCTCGCTACCGCTCACCAGTAAAAAAAATTACACCTGGAGGGGGATAAACGTCTTAAAACAGTAGGCTGAATGGGGCCAAATGGATACAAGCCAGAGAAAGAGAGAAAAGGACAGAAATAACAAAAAGCAGGTCACCCCCCTTAAGTATGAGCAGGCACTTGATAGCTGGGATTAAATTGGCTGCGATTAACTAAAATAATGAATGCAAGTGAACATCGGTATAATTGTGTTAAGGGGAGGTTTTTAGTTTGTTTCCTACTCCTCCAGCAATCTTAAAATTTCACCCCCTTGACCCCCTTTCAAGATAAATTTGTACATTTTTCGGTAGAAAAATTTCCCGGCCGAAGGCCGGTTCCTCTTATATTACAGGCTCGCTATCGCTCGCCATGATAAAATCCACCTAAATGGCACGAAAGGTCTTACAATTGACAGAAATGGGTCGAAAGTTCTTAAAATCGTCAAAATAATGGGGCGAACGTCTTAAAATTAGAAAAGCAATGGGGCTAAACATGAGGGAGAAAGGAGTCAAGAAAAAAATCCCTCAAGTGGAAATCTCCCCTTAAGAAGGACCTATGTTATTAAGAGGATTTATTGAGATTGTATTGACCTATTGGAGTCGTAGAGGTAGGATTAGATTATACTCAAGAAAACCTGGTAATGGTAGTCAGAATATGATGACTATGACGTAATGGTGGTGAAGGGGTTAATATGACTTAATGGTGGTGAAGGGGTTAATATGACGTAATGGTGGTGAAGGGGTTATATGACGTAATAGTGGTGAAGGGGTTAATATGACGTAATGGTGGTGAAGGGGTTAATATGACGTAATGGTGGTGAAGGGGTCAATATGACGTAATGGTGGTGAAGGGCTTAATATGACGTAATGGTGGTGAAGGGGTTAATATGACGTAATGGTGGTGAAGGGGTTAATATGACGTAATGGTGGTGAAGGGGTTAATATGACGTAATGGTGGTGAAGGGGTTAATATGACGTAATGGTGGTGAAGGGGTTAATATGACGTAATGGTGGTGAAGGGGTTAATATGACGTAATGGTGGTGAAGGGGTTAATATGACGTAATGGTGGTGAAGGGGTTAATATGACGTAATGGTGGTGAAGGTGTTAACCCCTTCGGTACCGGCGACGTCTTTATAATTGTATTCTAGTTATATTAAAACGATATTGTGCTGAAGGCTTTGTGGTAGTTACAAGTGTTAAGGGGACCGACCCGTGTTTTTTATTTATTTCTGGGTAGTAGCCACTCGACGCCATTCAACCTACTGTTTTTAAGACGTTTATCCTCATCCAGGTGTCGATTTACACCTGGCGAGCGATAGCGAGCCAGCATATTTTCGATTATGTTTTAGACAGCTGACTGAATTTGTACGTTTTTCGGTAGAAAAATGTCTCCGGCGAAGCCGGATTTCTCCATACAATGATGGCTCGCTACCGCTCGCCAGGAGAAAATCGATACTTGAATGAGGAGAAACGTCTTAAATGAGTAGGCTGAATGGGGCCGAATGGATAAAACCCAGAGAGGAAAAGCAGGTCGGTCCCCTTAATGAGATAGTTAGAAGCCTGTTAATTGCTGGAGGCACTTCATAAAACTGAATACAACCGTCTAATAGTAGCCAGAATAAAGTTAAAAGGACGCCAGCGGTACTGAAGGGGTTAATAGAAACACCATTGGAGGAAGAGCACTTTATTATTGCGCGAAATGTTGTCAATACAGTGTTGTCAATGCAGTCTTGTCAATACAGTGTTGTCAATACAGTTTTGTCAATGCAGTCTTGTCAATACAGTGTTGTCAATGCAGTGTTGTCAATACAGTCTTGTCAATACAGTCTTGTCAATACAGTCTTGTCAATAGTCTTGTCAATGCAGTGTTGTCAATACAGTCTTGTCAATACAGTCTTGTCAATACAGTGTTGTCAGTACAGTCTTGTCAATACAGTCTTGTCAATACAGTCTTGTCAATACAGTCTTGTCAATACAGTCTTGTCAATAGTCTTGTCAATACAGTCTTCTCAATACAGTCTTCTCAATACAGTCTTGTCAATGCAGTCTTGTCAATGCAGTCTTGTCAATACAGTCTTGTTAATACAGTCTTGTCAATACAGTCTTGTCAATACAGTCTTCTCAATACAGCCTTGTCAATGCAGTGTTGTCAATACAGTCTTGTCAATACAGTCTTGTCAATAGTCTTGTCAATGCAGTGTTGTCAATACAGTCTTGTCAATACAGTCTTGTCAATACAGTCTTGTCAGTACAGTCTTGTCAATACAGTCTTGTCAATAGTCTTGTCAATGCAGTGTTGTCAATACAGTCTTGTCAATACAGTCTTGTCAATACAGTGTTGTCAGTACAGTCTTGTCAATACAGTCTTGTCAATACAGTCTTGTCAATACAGTCTTGTCAATAGTCTTGTCAATACAGTCTTGTCAATACAGTCTTGTCAATAGTCTTGTCAATACAGTCTTGTCAATACAGTCTTCTCAATACAGTCTTCTCAATACAGTCTTGTCAATGCAGTGTTGTCAATGCAGTGTTGTCAATACAGTCTTGTCAATACAGTCTTGTCAATACAGTCTTCTCAATACAGCCTTGTCAATGCAGTGTTGTAAATACAGTGTTCTTGCCCAAATGTTATTTGTTATCAGTTCAGTCAACTTTTTAGAGTTCATTTTAACAGTAATAATATATTTTATTATTTCACTCCAAACACCTCCCAATGAAATTAATGAAAACATAGGATCCACCCGGGATTCGAACCTGGGTTAGGAATATGGAGGCTGAGAAATAAAACCATTGTCAAGGACATGGAGTTTAAGGGGAGGTATTTAGTTTGTTCCCTAGACCTCCATCAACCTTAAAATTACACCTCCTCGAGTCCCTTTCAAGATAAATTTGTACATTTTTCGGTAGAAAAATGTCCCGGCCGAAGGCCGGTTCCTCTTAAATTACAGGCTCGCTATCGCTCGCCAGGATAAAATAGACACCTGAATTGCACGAAAGGTCTTAATATGGGGTGAAAGTTCTAAAATCGCTAAACTAATGGGGCAAACGTTTTATAATATCAAAAGCAAAGAGGGCTAAACATGAGGGAGAAAGGGGTCCAAGAAAGAAATCCCTCAAGTGGAGACCTCCCCTTAACGTTGACTTTCGTGGATTGTTTCGCATAAATAAGTTAAGTTAGTTCGTCGTCCGCCGTTGGTAATAATGCACCGCCCACGCGTCGAAAGTGGTTACAGGGTTGGGTTTACTGGAACCCAATTTGGCGCCAACTTAGCTTAGTTGAGCATGGCATTTTCTTACCTTAAAGGGGAGATTTCCACCTGGAGGACTTTTTTTTCTGCACCTCTTTCTCCTTCATCTCTTAGCCCCCATTGCTTGTGAGATTTAAAGACGCTTGCCCCATTAGTTTGCGATTATAAGAACCCTCGCCCCATTTCTGTAGATTTTAAGACCATTCGTGCCATTTAGGTGTCGATTTTTTCCTGGCGAGCGATAGCGAGCCTGTAATTTATGGGGAATCGGCCTTCGGCCAGGACATTTTTCTACCGAAAAATGAAAGGGGGTTAAGGGGGAGTAATTTTAAGCTTGATGGAAGTCTAGGGAATCAACTAAAAACCTCCCCTTAAGGGGGGGGGGGGGGGTAGTTTGGTCTCTAGATATCCATCAAGCTTAAGATTACACCTCCTTGAGCCCCTTTCAAGATAAATTTGTACATTTTTCGGTAGAAAAATGTCCCGGCTGAAAGCCGGTTCCTCTTAAATAACAGGCTCGCTATCGCTCGCCAGGATAAAATCGACACCTAAATGGCACGAAAGGTCTTCAAATTGACAGAAATGGGCCGAAAGTTCTTAAAATCGTCAAAATAATGGGGCGAACGTCTTAGAATTAGAAAAACAATGGGGCTATACATGAGGGAGAAAGGAGTCAAGAAAAAAATTCCTCAAGTGGAAATCTCCCCTTAACTAGGTCAGGATATATTATAATGTATCTTTTAGTGTGTTTGTTGTATTATAATGTATTTATTTAGTGTGTTTGTTGTATTATATTGTATTTATTTAGTGTTGTATTATATTGTATTTATTTAGTGTGTTTGTTGTATTATAATGTATTTATTTAGTGTTGTATTATATTGTATTTATTTTATGTTGTATTATATTGTATTTATTTAGTGTGTTTGTTGTATTATAATGTATTTATTTAGTGTTGTATTATATTGTATTTATTTAGTGTGTTTGTTGTATTATAATGTATTTATTTAGTGTTGTATTATATTGTATTTATTTTATGTTGTATTATATTGTATTTATTTTATGTTGTATTATATTGTATCTTTTAGTGTTTTGTTGTATTATATTGTATTTATTTAGTGTTTTGTTGTATTATATTGTATTTATTTTATGTTAGGTTAATATATTTGGGTTTGTACTTTTGACAACTTCCATCAAGCTTGAAATTACACCCCATTGAGTTCCTTTCAAGATAAATTTGTACATTTTTCGGTAGAAAAATGTCCCGGCCGAAGGCCGGTTCCTCTTAAATTACAGGCTCGCTACCGCTCGCCAGGATAAAATCGACACCTGAATGGCACGAAAGGTCTTAATATGGGGTGAAAGTTCTTAAAATCGCTAAACTAATGGAGCGAACGTTTTATAATATCAAAAGCAATGGGGCTAAACATGAAGGTGAAAGGTGTCAAGAAAACAATCCCTCAAGTGGAGATCTCCCCTCATAAGGTAGGTATGGACGCTTCGGCTCTTAATGGGTAAAACCGTAACATTATCCTTTACAAGTACAGTAGTATATGGTAGACCAAACACACGTAACAAAGCCACTCCAACAGCTTCCTCTCTCTCCAACACCCCTTCTCCCCTCTCTACACTCTTCAGAAAAGTAGGAAAAGTAGAATGTAGATACGAGGTGCCGTTGTAAAGGCTTATCCCTCAATACCTTCATCTGATCCGATCTGATGTGGTAGTATAAACTGCAACATCCTACTCAAAGATTTAATGTAAGTTGCGGGCCGGTTGGTTACACATTTATTGAACATTTATGTGACATTTATCTCTCCCACTCTCGTTCATCCCTCGCCCATTTACCCCGGTCGGCCAGAAATTCGCGTTCCCTCCATTTTTAACATTTCCGCGGGGAGCTGTGCGGCGGTGACAGGTGACAGAGTGGTTGGTTGATCAGTGCGGAGGGAGGGAGGGAGGGAGGGAGAGAGAGAGAGAGAGTGTGTGTGTGTGTGTGTGTGTGTGTGTGTGTGTGTGTGTGTGTGTGTGTGTGTGTGAGAGAGAGAGAGGTAGATAGATTGATTGTGAGTGTGTGTTTGAGAGGGAGAGAGAGAGTGTGTGTAAGAGAGAGTGAGGTAGATATATTGAGAGTGAGTGTGTGAAAGTGAGAGAGAGAGAGAGAGAGATTGCGAGTGAGGTAGATAGATTGATTGTGAGTGTGTGTTTGAGAGGGAGAGAGAGAGTGTGTGTAAGAGAGAGTGAGGTAGATATATTGAGAGTGAGTGTGTGAAAGTGTGTGAGAGAGAGTACAAAGGAGTACAAAGGAAATCAAGCAACAACAGATCTAGTGATCCTTCTAGGTTGCTTGTCCTCCAAAACACTGAGGATCAAGTGTCCAAACAGTGGTTTAGAGTGGGTAAGGGAATATTGGAAAGGGAATTACTGCCCTGGAACTAATGTCCGTGGCAGGATTAGGAAGTTAGTAGAGGACAGATGGGTTAGTAACTGAGGAGGGGATAAAATAAAGTTATTCATTTACAAACGCAGTCAGTCGCGGGTTTGATGAGAGATATTTGTCTAGGCGGAGTTTAAATGAATCAACGGTGATGCAGTCTATAACGTTTCGGGGAAGCCCATTCCACAAGTTGACAACTCGATTGAAGAAGAAATTCTTAGATTCGTGCGAGTTAAAAGATTTACCAATAATTTTGCAACCGTTTCCTCGCGTGTAATTAGATTGGTCGATAGTGAAGTACTTACTACAGTTCATATTGTCGATGCCTTTGATGATTTTGAACACTTGAATTAAGTCACCTCTTAATCTGCGCTGGGTTAAAGGAAATAGATTTAATTCTCTAAGACGCTCTTCGTATGGTTTGTTCTTTAGGCTATGTATCATTTTGGTAACTCTACGTTGAACTCGTTCTAGCTTGTTTATATCTTTTTGGTAATAAGGGCACCAGGATTGAACGCAGTATTCCAGAAGAGGGCGGACTAAGGAATTGTAATGGGTTAGGATAACTTCTTTGGATTTATGCTCAAATGACCTGCCTATAAAGCCAATTATTTTGTTTGCCTTCTTAACAACTTCTGAACATTGTTGACTCGGTTTTAGGTTACTCGATATTGTTACTCCCAGATCGGTTTCTCTGTTTACATTCTTAAGCTGAGTGCCATTCATCGAATAGTTTGCTTTCTCATTTAGGTATCCGATATGTAGTACTTTACATTTATCCGTATTGAAACTCATTTGCCAAATTTGGGCCCAACATGACAATTTATCTAGATTGTGTTGCATATCGTCAACTTGTTCTTTTGAGAGTACGCTATTTGCAATTTTTGTATCGTCAGCAAATTTTGAGATTGTGCAGGTGAGACCCTCATCTATGTCGTTGATGTAAATTAGAAAGAGAATTGGTCCTAGTACCGATCCCTGGGGTACCCCGCTACTTACATTGGTCCATTTAGATGCCTTACCGTTTATGACTACCCTTTGCTTTCTGTTGCTGAGCCAATTTTCTATCCATTTCAACACACCGTCTTGTATTCCATGCGCTTTTAGTTTTAGCAGTAAACGTTTGTGGGGAACTTTGTCAAAGGCTTTTTGAAAATCAAGGTTTATAATATCTACAGCTTTACTCTCATCGTAGAGGTTGAGGATATCGTGGAAGAAGACTAAGGTTTGTTAAACAGGAACGTTTTTTACGAAAGCCGTGTTGAGTATCTTTAAGTATGTTATTTTCCTCTAAGTGATTTACGAGTCTGTCTCGTATGACCGTTTCTAGCATTTTACATACAACTGAGGTTAAGCTAATTGGACGATAGTTACTGGGTAGGGATTTGCTGCCTTTTTTGAATATCGGTGTTACGTTGGCTAGCTTCCACTGATCAGGCATAGTTCCAGACTGCAAGGATTTATTGAATAGTAATGTCAGTGGTTTGGAGAGCTCATTCTTAGCTTCCTTCAGAACTCTAGGCGAGATTGTATCAGGTCCTGGCGTTTTATTTACCTTGAGTTTATCTAAACAATTCAATACTTCTATCTCTGTAACGGTGATATTGCTTAGAACATCTGAATTATCAATCTGAATCGGCGATGGTGTAGGGATATCACTGAGGTCTTCTGTTGTAAAAACTGATGCAAAGAAGGTATTGAGGGCATTACTCATTTGTACTTCGTCTTTGGTGTATTCTCCTTTTTCATCGACTAACGGTCCAACAGTTGAAGTAACTACTTTTTTCTTTCTGATATAACTATAGAATTCTTTCGGGTTTGTTTTACTTTGATTCGCAATATGTAACTCTAAGGTCTTTTTACTTTGCTTAATTAACTTTTTGGCTTTGCGTCGTAGCTCTACAAATTTCACCCATTCTTCGTCATTTTGTGAGGATTTTAATCTATCATTAGCAAATTTTTTAGCAAGCAGGCAGTTTGAAATATCTTTATTCCACCATTTGGGCTTATTATTATGGCCTGGACGCCGTATTTTCGATGGTATGCAGTCTTGCACTGCTTTTAGGTAAGTGGTTTCGAATAACTTCCAAGATGTATTTATGTCGTTATTGTTAATTAAAAAGCTCCAGTCAGTTTCTTTAAACATAGCTCTAAGTTTATGGAAGTTTGCTTTCTTGAAATTAGGGACTTTTTCTATGCTACTATTTGGTTCGTTACTAGTAAACTTTAAAGTGAAAGTTATCATACGATGGTCGCTGTTACTGAATTCATCACCAACATTCAAATTCTCTATCAATTCTTCTTTTGTTGCAAGTACAATGTCAAGAACGTTATTACCACGGGTCGGCGTTCGAACAAATTGATAAAGCGAACTCTCTTGCAAGTTCGTATACAAGTCATGTCCGGAGTGTGAAGTAAGAGTATCGCCCCACTTGGTCACAGGTAAATTAAAGTCGCCAAAAATTACGGTATCTTGTGAGTTACTTACATCTGCAATTTGTTCGTAAATTTCTCGGTCAGTTTGCACTGATTGAGCTGGAGGTCTGTATATTAACGCAAGTATTATTTTTGTACCTTTATTATTCTTTATTAGCACAAAAGATGTGTCGACGTTCACAATTTGAGGTTTTGACACGAGGGTCGGGTTAAGACTTTCTTTGATATAAAATAAAACGCCACCTCCATTTTTATTTATTCGGCTGTTCTCAAACATTACATAACCGGGAAGTGAATACTCTGCTAAAAAGTCTCTATCTTCTGTATTGAGCCAAGATTCTGTTATGCCAATCACATCATAATTTTCTGTAAACACTAGTTCCTCTAAATCTGAAAATTTATTGTGTATGCTACGAGCGTTTGCATAGAAAACCTTTAAAGTTGCGGTTTTAGAACTCACAGAACGTTCTTTCATCGAATTTTTGGTTCTGGTCGGATCTACATTTACATTTATGGCTGTCCTCGGTCCTCGGTCGTTATCCCTGGCGGTTTTGAATTTGGGTCGTGTTGGTGGAGCTTTATCCAAATTCGCGGTTCTTGACGGATTAGTATTTAATTCCTTTGTAGGTTGCCGTCCTCGCTGTCTTCGGTCCTCCTTCCTGGTTGTCCTGTGCTGAGTCGATTTCTTCTCCGAAAATCCTTCACCGCATCGTTGAGAAGACGCCCAAAACGTGCTGCTCCCACCTGGTTCAGATGAACTCCATCGTTCGAGAGAGAGAAAGAGAGAGAGAAAGATTGCGAGTGAGAGAGTGAGGTAGATAGATTGAGAGTGAGTGTGTTTGAGAGGAATAGAGAGAGAGAGATAGAGAGAGGGGAGAGGGGTGGGGGGGGGGGGGGATAGGTTGACAGTGGCAAGTTGATCGTTGGGGATCAATGAATATTTCGTATCTCAAAGACCTTGCAGTCCATTCCAGGGAGATAACTCGAAGTGGAAGGAAAGTGATTGTTTAGTGCACTACACTCATTACAGTGTGCAAAATACTATCTACTCTCTTCTTGAACTGTTCTACTGAAGACCTGCTTACAACTTTTGAGGGAAGTTTGTTTAGAATAGAACAGATCTTATAATTATGTGGAAACTTTTCCAAATATACTAGTGCTGAGAGAGAGAGAGAGAGAGAGAGAGAGAGAGAGAGAGAGAGAGAGAGAGAGAGAAACAGAGAGAGAGAGAGAGAGAAAGAGAGCAAGCTACGGTGACAGCCAGACAGATGACAGGCAGGGCGAGATGCGAGTTGATCAGCGGGCATGACAGGGAGTACAAGGAGTTACAAGGCATATGCAGTATCACATAATGCCTTTCGGTCCACTCCAGGAAAAGGTATCACATATTACAGTACACGCATCGTATGCATATATGTATATACTGAGGCACATACCCCATAGCTGGGGGTGGCCGACTCGAGACAGAGCCCGAACAGATACAACATTTCAAGTTCCAATGCTTGAGTTTGGGACCACTTTCGCGTTCCCTCGCCCCTTACTCTGTCTCGTCTAGAAGGTGAATATTACAAGGGGAGGAGGATTCCCAGCCTTACGCATCGTAAAGTGTACTAAAAATCATCTACTCTTCACATCTGACTGTAATGAAGAACTAAATACAACGTCTGAGAAAAGTATGAAAGGAAATAAATAAAGATGAAATAGGCCTACTTGAAGATGGAAGAGTTAAGGGGAGGTTTTTAGTGTGTTTCCTAGACTTCCATCAAGCTTGAAATTACACCCCATTGACCCCCTTTCAAGATAAATTTGTACATTTTTTGGTAGAAAAATGTCCCGGCCGAAGGCCGATTCCTCTTAAATTGCAGGCTCGCTATCGCTCGCCAGGAAAAAAATCAACACCTAAATGGGACGAAAGGTATGAAAAGTGACAAATTGGGTGAAAGTTCTTAAAATCGCCAAACTAATGGGGCGAACGTCTTAACATCTCAAAAACAATGGGGCTAAACATGAGGGAGAAGGGGGTTAAAGAAAAAAAATCCCTCAAGTGGAAATCTCCCCTTAATTAAGGATGGGAAGAAGGGAAAGCCAGAAAAGGACTATATTAGACAAGAGCCTATAAGAATACAGCTAATATAGATGTGTGTGTGTGTGTGTGTGTGTGTGTGTGTGTGGGCTTACTTTGATGAGTGTGTGTGTGGGCTTACTTTGATGAGTGTGTGTGGGCTTACTTTGATGAGTGTGTGTGTGGGCTTACTTTGATGAGTGTGTGTGGGCTTACTTTGATGAGTGTGTGTGGGCTTACTTTGATGAGTGTGTGTGTGTGGGCTTACTTTGATGTGTGTGTGTGGGCTTACTTTGATGAGTGTGTGTGGGCTTACTTTGATGAGTGTGTGTGTGGGCTTACTTTGATGAGTGTGTGTGTGGGCTTACTTTGATGAGTGTGTGTGGGCTTACTTTGATGAGTGTGTGTGTGGGCTTACTTTGATGAGTGTGTGTGTGCTTACTTTGATGAGTGTGTGTGGGCTTACTTTGATGAGTGTGTGTGGGCTTACTTTGATGAGTGTGTATGTGGGCTTACTTTGATGAGTGTGTGTGTGGGCTTACTTTGATGAGTGTGTGTGTGGGCTTACTTTGATGAGTGTGTGTGGGCTTACTTTGATGAGTGTGTGTGTGGGCTTACTTTGATGAGTGTGTGTGGGCTTACTTTGATGAGTGTGTGTGTGGGCTTACTTTGATGAGTGTGTGTGGGCTTACTTTGATGAGTGTGTGTGTGGGCTTACTTTGATGAGTGTGTGTGTGGGCTTACTTTGATGAGTGTGTGTGGGGTTACTTTGATGAGTGTGTGTGTGGGCTTACTTTGATGAGTGTGTGTGTGGGCTTACTTTGATGAGTGTGTGTGGGCTTACTTTGATGAGTGTGTGTGTGGGCTTACTTTGATGAGTGTGTGTGGGCTTACTTTGATGAGTGTGTATGTGGCCTTACTTTGATGAGTGTGTGTGGGCTGAGGCACGGATATGGACAGATGTGTTATGACAAGACCAACCAGGAATAGGGCTCGTCTTTTCGGATAAGGACACATTTCACTTCGCTAAGTTTGCTCAAGTTCTTGTATATTGAGCCTGGTGGTATATTCCATTGTTTGTTTGTGTATTGTTAGTTATTACGTAGCTATTTTTTTGTTCTATGTGGATGAGGGAGACAAAAGGCAAAACTGCCTGTGACGAGTGCCTCTCCCAGAGTTAAAAGAGTGACAGGGCCAAAATCAAGGAACGTTCGAGCCAAATTGTCTGGACACACGGAGTTTGAAGCAATTTAAGTCTTAGGATGAGGGAAATATGGATTCAGGGAGAGAGTTCCAGAGCTCAGCTGTTGAATAGAAGAATCATTGGGAGTAACGTTTTACTCTTGAGTTGGAGAGTTGTACAGAGTAGGGGTGGGATTGTGTTGCAAGACGGGTACTACGTACCCTACGTAGAGGAGGTGGTATGCACTGAGAGAGCTCTGAGGAACACTGATGATTGTATTAGCGATAGAATAGCGAGAGAGATGCAACATTGCGGCGAAGAGAGAGAGAGAGAGATTGCAGAGAGTCCGTGAGTGGACGGGAGTTAATGATGTATGTATGTACAGTATGTATACCGGTACATGTACGTATGCATGTATGTATTGTATATGTTATGTCTGATAGAAGTTTTGGTTGATTTAAAGTACTGTTTATATGAAAACAAATTATGAACAATTAGGGAACCTTTAGACAACTTTATTAAACCACAAATATCATCAACGAATTGCACCATTGTCTTGTTTATATCGTTATGAATAATGCAAATATACCTGTTGCCTCATGTATGTATATAATATGTGTGTGAAGAGAGAGGGAGAGGGTGAGGTAATCAGAGAGAGAGAGAGAGAGAGAGAGGGTGAGGTAATCAGAGAGAGAGAGAGAGAGAGAGAGAGGGTGAGGTAATCAGAGAGAGAGAGAGAGAGAAGGAGAGGGTGAGAGAGAGAGAGAATCAGAATCAGAATCAGAATATTTATTTTTCCATTTTACAATGGTTCTTCACATAAAACATTAAAAAAATATTAAAATACATACATTATATATATACATATTTACAATAAGAAACATCTCTAGTATGTTACTGTGGACAGTCTTCAATATCTATAAAACAAAAATTACAGTTACAGTATTATTACATTTTTTTTTTTATATAATCCATTTCATGTTTCAGAATATAATCTTTTAATATAATATTATGCTTAAACGTGTTTAGGTTATTTGTGTCCTTTACTGATCTCGGCAACCTATTCCATATTTTAGGACCTGCTACCAAAAGCGATCGTTCACCATAAAAGGTGTTTGTTCTCTGTACATATAGATGGTTTTGCTGTCTTGTGTTACTATTTATGATTTCATTAACAATAGGAAAGTGTATAAGCCAGTTTGGAATTAGCTTATGCCTTTCTTTATACACCGCAATAGCTGTATCATATATATATTTTTGCTTTATTTTTAGCCACTCTAATTCCTTTATTATCGGAGTTACATGGTCGTATTTTTTTGCTCCACCCACTGCTAACTTTGCAGCAAAATTCTGCATTTTTTGTACAGTATTTAATATAGTGCAATTAGTTGAACCCCATATCATTATGCAATAATTTATCAAACTTAAAATTAGCGATTGAATCACAATGACCCTAGTAGCTTTGTCAAAATTACCTTTTATACGATTCACATACATCAACGTTCCCATGACTTTCTTGTTCAGTTCACTTGTGTGTTTGTTGAAAAGCATGTTACAATCTATATGTAGACCTAAATTTGTTACATGTGTACAAGGTATAATTTTATGATCATCGAGTTGTATACATACATTTGAGGGTATTTGAGATAAAAGCTGTCTAGTGCCAAGGAAAATGCATTGAGTTTTATTTGCATTCAACATAAGACCATTTCTCTGGAAATATTGTTTCACTATTTTGAGTGTATTTTCTGTTTTGCTAATTACATTAGTTAGTTCATCCAGAGTGCCTGAGTGAAGTATCTGTGTATCATCAGCATACTGAATGAGCAAACAATCTTTAACATAGTTTAGTAAATCATTGACAAATATAATAAATAGAATGGGTCCTAGAATAGAGCCTTGAGGCACTCCATATGTTACATGTAAAGTAAATGAGACTGTATCACCCAACTGCACAGCCTGTGTCCTATCGGTCAAGTAATTCATAAGCCAGAATGAGTCCATATTTAATTTTTTGCATTTTTCTAACAATATTTGATGACTGACACTGTCGAAAGCTTTAGACAAATCAAGCAGTGTTAGTAAAGACACTTTTTTGTTATCCATATTAGTATATATTTTATTAGTTAATAAAGTGAGGGCTGTTTCCGTTGATATATTTGGCCGAAAACCATGTTGACTTATAGAAAGCAGATTGTTGTTTTCCAAGTGCGACATATACTGATTTGTGGCGACTTTCTCTAAAACTTTTGATAATATTGGGAGAAGTGAAATGGGTCGATAATTACCAACACAATCTTTGTCTCCATTTTTATATATTGGTTTAATTATAGCATGCTATAATTAAGAGAGAGAGAGAGAGAGAGAGAGAGAGTGAGGTAATCAGAGAGAGAGAGAGAGAGGGAGAGGGTGAGGTAATCAGAGAGATAGAGAGAGGGTGAGGTAATCAGAGAGAGAGAGAGAAGGAGAGGGTGAGAGAGAGAGAGAGAGGGTGAGGTAATCAGAGAGAGAGAGAAGGAGAGAGTGAGGTAATCAGAGAGAGAGAAGCAGAGAGTGAGGTAGTCAGAGAGAGAGAGAAGGAGAGAGTGAGGTAATCAGAGAGAGAAGGAGAGAGTGAGATAATCAGAGAGAGAGAGGGAGAGGGTGAGGTAATCAGAGAGAGAGAGAGAGTACAAAGGGAGTACAAAGGAAATCAAGCAACAACAGGTCTAGTGACCCTTCTTGGCTGCTTGTCCTCCAAAACACTGAGGATCAAGTGTCCAAACAGTGGTTTAGAGTGGGTAAGGGAACATTGGAAAGGGAACTACTGCCCTAGAACTAATGTCCGTGGCAGGATTAGGAAGTTAGTAGGGGACAGATGGGTTAGTAACTGAGGGGGGTATACAATAAAGTTATTCATTTACAAACGCAGTCAGTCGCGGGTTTGATGCGAGATATTTGTCTAAGCGGAGTTTAAATGAATCAACGGTGCTGCAGTCTATAACGTCTCGGGGAAGCCCATTCCACAAGTTGACAACTCGATTGAAGAAGAAATTCTTAGATTCGTGTGAGTTAAAAGATTTACCAATAATTTTGCAACCGTTTCCCCGCGTGTAATTAGATTGGTCGATAGTGAAGTACTTACTACAGTTCATATTGTCGATGCCTTTGATGATTTTGAACACTTGAATTAAGTCGCCTCTTAATCTGCGCTGGGTTAAAGGAAATAGATTTAATTCTCTAAGACGCTCTTCGTATGGTTTGTTCTTTAGGCTAGGTATCATTTTGGTAACTCTACGTTGAACTCGTTCTAGCTTGTTTATATCTTTTTGGTAATAAGGGCACCAGGATTGAACGCAGTATTCCAGAAGAGGGCGGACTAAGGAATTGTAAAGGGTTAGGATAACATCTTTGGATTTATGCTCAAATGACCTGCCTATAAAGCCAATTATTTTGTTTGCCTTCTTAACAACTTCTGAACATTGTTGACTAGGTTTTAGGTTACTCGATATTGTTACTCCCAGATCGGTTTCTTTGTTTACATTCTTAAGCTGAGTACCATTCATCGAATAGTTTGCTTTCTCATTTAGGTATCCGATATGTAGTACTTTACATTTATCCGCATTGAAACTCATTTGCCAAATTTGGGCCCAACATGACAATTTATCTAGATTGTGTTGCATATCGTCAACTTGTTCTTTTGAGAGTACGCTATTTGCAATTTTTGTATCGTCAGCAAATTTCGAGACTGTACAGGTGAGACCCTCATCTATGTCGTTGATGTAAATTAGAAAGAGAATTGGTCCTAGTACCGATCCCTGGGGTACCCCACTACTTACATTGGTCCATTTAGATGCCTTACCGTTTATGACTACTCTTTGCTTTCTGTCGCTGAGCCAATTTTCTATCCATTTCAACACACCATCTTGTATTCCATGCGCTTTTAGTTTTAGCAGTAATCGTTTGTGGGGAACTTTGTCAAAGGCCTTTTGAAAATCAAGGTATATAATATCTACAGCTTTACTCTCATCGTAGAGGTTGAAGATATCGTGGAAGAAGTCTAAGAGGTTTGTTAAACAGGAACGTTTTTTTACGAAAGCCGTGTTGAGTATCTTTAAGTAAGTTATTTGCCTCTAAGTGATTTACGAGTCTGTCTCTTATGACCGTTTCTAGCATTTTACATACAATTGAGGTTAAGCTAATTGGACGATAGTTACTGGGTAGGGATTTGCTGCCTTTTTTGAATATCGGTGTTACGTTGGCTAGCTTCCACTGATCGGGCATAGTCCCAGACTGCAAGGATTCATTGAATAGCAATGTCAGTGGTTTGGAGAGCTCATCCTTAGCTTCCTTTAGAACTCTAGGTGAGATTGTATCAGGTCCAGGCGTTTTATTTACCTTGAGTTTATCTAAACAATTCAATACTTCTCTCTCTGTAATGGTGATATTGCTTAGAACATCTGAATTATCAATCTGAATCGGCGATGGTGTAGGGATATCACTGAGGTCTTCGGTTGTAAAAACTGATGCAAAGAAGGTATTGAGGGCATTACTCATTTGTACTTCGTCTTTGGTGTATTCTCCATTTTCATCGACTAACGGTCCAACAGTTGAAGTAACTACTTTTTTCTTTCTGATATAACTATAGAATTCTTTCGGGTTTGTTTTACTTTGATTCGCAACATGTAACTCCAGGGTCTTTTTACTTTGCTTAATTAACTTTTTGGCTTTGCGTCGTAGCTCTACAAATTTCACCCGTTCTTTGTCATTTTGTGAGGATTTTAATCTATCATTAGCAAATTTTTTAGCAAGCAGACAGTCTGAAATATCTTTATTCCACCATTTGGGCTTATCATTTTGGCCTGGACGCCGTATTTTCGATGGTATGCAGTCTTGCACTGCCTTAAGGTAAGTGGTTGTGAAACACTCCCAGGATGTATTTATGTCGTTATTGTTAGTCAGAAAGCTCCAGTCAGTTTCTTTTAAGTTTTGATTTAAGTTTATGAAAATTTGCTTTCTTGAAATTAGGGACTTTCTCAATGCTGCTATTTGATTTGTTACTAGTAAACTTTAAAGTGAAAGTTATCGTACGATGGTCGCTGTTACTGAATTCATCACCAACATTCAAATTCTCTATTAATTCTTCTTTTGTTGCGAGTACAAGGTCAAGCACATTATTACCACGGGTCGGAGATTGTACAAATTGAAAAAGTGAACTCTCTTGCAAGTTAGCATAGAGGTCGTGTCCAGAGTGTGAAGTAAGAATATCGCCCCATTTAGTCACGGGTAAGTTGAAATCGCCAAGAATTACGGTATCTTGTATGTTAGTTATTTCTGCAATTTGTTCATAAATTTCACTGTCAGTTTGCACTGATTGAGATGGGGGTCTGTATAATAAAGCTAGTGTTATTTTAGTTCCTCGTTTATTATTTAATAGTACGTAAGATATGTCTATATTCGCAATTTGAGGTTTTGACATTAAGACGGGATTAAGACTTTCCTTTATAAAAAACAGAACTCCTCCTCCATTTCTATTGATCCGACTTTTCTCAAACATTGTATAACCAGGAAGCGTATATTCGGCTAAAAAGTCTCTGTCTTCCGTATTTAACCAAGATTCTGTAATGCCGATTATATCATAATGTTCTGTAAACACGATTTCCTCTAGATCTGAAAATTTATTGCGTATGCTACGAGCATTTACATAAAACACCTTAAGAGTATTAGAGTTGGATGTTACTGATTGTGCATTGTCTGAATTTTCAGTTCGTATTTGACTTATACTACCCTGTCTTGGGTCTGGTTGACCCCGTTTTTTGAACGGAAATCCTTGACTGCATCGTTCAGCAGACGACCAAGACGTGCAGCTCCTACTTCATTGAGATGTACACCATCTCCTGAAAACAAAGATTTATCATAGTAAAAATTATCCCACGTGTCGACAAAGCCGATGTTCTCCTCCCTGCAGAGTTTGGCTAGTCGGCGATTTGTACTGGTAGCGATGTTGTAGAATCGGTTTTCTACATCAATCCGGGGAACAATTCCTGAAATTAAGATTCTATTAGATTTTTCCTTGAAGGACCTGATCAGCCGCCGGTACTTGCAAAGTAGTTCCTCTGACCGCGTCCGTTGGACATCGTTAGATCCAACGTGGATGATGTACGTAGTGCTTGCGGGGGCGAGCCTGGAAACCTCTTCCAGAGCCGCAACAATGTCGTCCACGCCGCCACCTGGGATACAGAATCGCTTTCTGGTCCTGGGTGCCCTGGCGCAGAACTCGGTTAGTTGGCCACGGACCATGGAGTCGCCCACAAGCCGAACTTCTTCCGTTTCCTCTTCCTCGTCAATAGCCAGAATTTTGAAGCGGTTTTGGCATGTTGTCGGGATGACCTTCCTGGTACTGGTACTGGGATGGACATTGTTTCTCACTAACTGAAAGTTGTCCTGGGGGGGAGTGAGAGTAGAGTCATTATTATTATCTGCAACATCTAAGGTAGCTGCTGGTGTGGGTACCGGTACTGTATGCACTGGAATGGCGGTTGACATAGTAGTGGTTTCTTGGGCCGAGGGCACTCCTACGTTGAGTGTGGCAAATTCTTGAAGGGATTCAAGCTTCGTAGTCAGGGCATCGATCTTGCGGTGAGCTGCATTCAATTCATCCGCAATCTTCTCTCGGAGCTGGCAAAATCTACAAATTTGGACATCAGTATCAACAAACATGGTAGGGCCAAATTTACCGGAACAACTCGTGCAGGTTCGTTGCGGCGCCATGACGATATAATCACAATATGCCTGAAAATCACACAAATTTATGTTAGCAAAATGGTACAATTAAAGCCTGAAAATCACAAAAAATGTATGTTAGCAATGTGATACAATTAATTCCTGAAAATCACAATTTTTTTTTTTTTAGCAATATGAGAGAGAGAGAAGGAGAGGGTGAGGTAATCAGAGAGAGAGAGAGAGAGAGAGAGAGAGGGTGAGGTAATCAGAGAGAGAGAGAGAGAGAGGGAGAGGTAATCAGAGAGAGGGAGAGAGTGAGGTAATCAGAGAGAGAGAGGGAGAGGGTGAGGTAATCAGAGAGAGGGAGAGAGGGTGAGGTAATCAGAGAGAGAGGGAGAGGGTGAGGTAATCAGAGAGAGGGAGAGAGGGTGAGGTAATCAGAGAGAGAGAGAGAGGGTGAGGTAATCAGAGAGAGAGAGAGGGAGAGGGTGAGAGAGAGAGAGAGAGAGAGAGGGTGAGGTAATCAGAGAGCGAGAGAGAGGGTGAGGTAATCAGAGAGAGAGAGAGGGAGAGGGTGAGAGAGAGAGAGAGAGAGAGAGGGTGAGGTAATCAGAGAGAGAGGGAGAGGGTGAGGTAATCAGAGAGAGAGAGAGAGGGAGAGGGTGAGGTAATCAGAGAGAGAGGGAGAGGGTGAGGTAATCAGAGAGAAAGAGAGGGAGAGGGTGAGGTAATCAGAGAGAGAGAGGGGGGAGTACAAAGGAGTACAAAGGAAATCAAGCAACAACAGGTCTAGTGACCCTTCTAGGCTGCTTGTCCTCCAAAACACTGAGGATCAAGTGTCCAAACAGTGGTTTAGAGTGGGTAAGGGAACATTGGAAAGGGAACTACTGCCCTGGAACTAATGTCCGTGGCAGGATTAGGAAGTTAATAGGGGACAGATGGGTTAGTAACTGAGGGGGGGATAAAATAAAGTTATTCATTTACAAACGCAGTCAGTCGCGGGTTTGATGCGAGATATTTGTCTAGGCGGAGTTTAAATGAATCAACGGTGCTGCAGTCTATAACGTCTCGTGGAAGCCCATTCCACAAGTTGACAACACGATTGAAGAAGAAATTCTTAGATTCGTGTGAGTTAAAAGATTTACCAATAATTTTGCAACCATTTCCCCGCGTGTAATTAGACCGGTCGATAGTGAAGTACTTACTACAGTTCATATTGTCGATGCCTTTGATGATTTTGAACACTTGAATTAAGTCACCTCTTAATCTGCGCTGGGTTAAAGGAAATAGATTTAATTCTCTAAGACGCTCTTCGTATGGTTTGTTCTTTAGGCTAGGTATCATTTTGGTAACTCTACGTTGAACTCGTTCTAGCTTGTTTATATCTTTTTGGTAATAAGGGCACCACGATTGAACGCAGTATTCCAGAAGAGGGCGGACTAAGGAATTGTAAAGGGTTAGGATAACGTCTTTGGATTTATGCTCAAATGACCTGCCTATCAAGCCAATTATTTTGTTTGCCTTCTTAACAACTTCTGAACATTGTTGACTCGGTTTTAGGTTACTCGATATTGTTACTTCCAGATCGATTTCTCTGTTTACATTCTTAAGCCGAGTGCCATTCATCGAATAGTTTGCTTTCTCATTTAGGTATCCGATATGTAGTACTTTACATTTATCCGCATTGAAACTCATTTGCCAAATTTGGGCCCAACATGACAATTTATCTAGATTGTGTTGCATATCGTCAACTTGTTCTTTTGAAAGTACGCTATTTGCAATTTTTGTATCGTCAGCAAATTTTGAGATTGTACAGGTGAGACCCTCATCTATGTCGTTGATGTAAATTAGAAAGAGAATTGGTCCTAGTACCGATCCCTGGGGTACCCCGCTACTTACATTGGTCCATTTAGATGCCTTACCGTTAATGACTACTCTTTGCTTTCTGTCGCTGAGCCAATTTTCTATCCATTTCAACACACCTTCTTGTATTCCATACGCTTTTAGTTTTAGCAGTAAACGTTTGTGGGGAACTTTGTCAAAGGCCTTTTGAAAATCAAGGTATATAATATCTACAGCTTTACTCTCATCGTAGAGGTTGAGGATATCGTGGAAGAAGTCTAAGAGGTTTGTTAAACAGGAATGTTTTTTACGAAAGCCGTGTTGAGTATCTTTAAGTAAGTTATTTGCCTCTAAGTGATTTACGAGTCTGTCTCTTATGACCTTTTCTAGCATTTTACATACAACTGAGGTTAAGCTAATCGGACGATAGTTACTGGGTAGGGATTTGCTGCCTTTTTTTAATATCGGTGTTACGTTGGCTAGCTTCCACTGATCAGGCATAGTCCCAGACTGCAAGGATTCATTGAATAGCAATGTCAGTGGTTTGGAGAGCTCATCCTTAGCTTCCTTTAGAACTCTAGGCGAGATTGTATCAGGTCCAGGCGTTTTATTTACCTTGAATTTATCTAAACAATTCAATACTTCTCTCTCTGTAATGGTGATATTGCTTAGAACATCTGAATTATCAATCTGAATCGGCGATGGTGTAGGGATATCACTGAGGTCTTCGGTTGTAAAAACTGATGCAAAGAAGGTATTGAGGGCATTACTCATTTGTACTTCGTCTTTAGTGTATTCTCCATTTTCATCGACTAACGGTCCAACAGTTGAAGTAACTACTTTTTTCTTTCTGATATAACTATAGAATTCTTTCGGGTTTGTTTTTACTTTGATTCGCAACATGTAACTCCAGGGTCTTTTTACTTTGCTTAATTAACTTTTTGGCTTTGCGTCGTAGCTCTACAAATTTCACCCGTTCTTCGTCATTTTGTGAGGATTTTTAATCTATCATTAGCAAATTTGTTAGCAAGCAGACCGTCTGAAATATCTTTATTCCACCATTTGGGCTTATCATTATGGCCTGGACGCCGTATTTTCGATGGTATGCAGTCTTGCACTGCCTTAAGGTAAGTGGTTGTGAAACACTCCCAAGGTGTATTTATGTCGTTATTGTTAGTCAGAAAGTTCCAGTCAGTTTCTTTAAGCTTTGATTTAAGTTTATGAAAATTTGCTTTCTTGAAATTAGGGACTTTCTCAATGCTGCTATTTGATTTGTTACTAGTAAAGTTTAAAGTGAAAGTTATCGTACGATGGTCGCTGTTACTGAATTCATCACCAACATTCAAATTCTCTATTAATTCTTCTTTTGTTGCGAGTACAAGGTCAAGCACATTATTACCACGGGTCGGAGATTGTACAAATTGAAAAAGTGAACTCTCTTGCAAGTTAGCAATAGAGGGTCGTGTCCAGAGTGTGAAGTAAGAATATCGCCCCATTTAGTCACGGGTAAGTTGAAATCGCCAAGAATTACGGTATCTTGTATGTTAGTTATTTCTGCAATTTGTTCATAAATTTCACTGTCAGTTTGCGCTAATTGAGCTGGGGGTCTGTATAATAAAGCTAGTGTTATTTTAGTTCCTCGTTTATTATTTAATAGTACGTAAGATATGTCTATATTCGCAATTTGAGGTTTTGACATTAAGACGGGATTAAGACTTTCCTTTATAAAAAACAGAACTCCTCCTCCATTTCTATTGATCCGACTTTTTTCAAACATTGTATAACCAGGAAGCGTATATTCGGCTAAAAAGTCTCTGTCTTCCGTATTTAACCAAGATTCTGTAATGCCGATTATATCATAATGTTCTGTAAACACGATTTCCTCTAGATCTGAAAATTTATTGCGTATGCTACGAGCATTTACATAAAACACCTTAAGAGTATTAGAGTTGGATGTTACTGATTGTGCATTGTCTAAATTTTCAGTTCGTATTTGACTTACACTACCCCCGGATACCCCCTACCCCCGGATACTCCCGGAGGGATAGGGTGAGATGATCAGAGAGAGAGAGAGAAAGAAAGAGAGAGGGAGAGATAATCAGAGAGAGAAAGAGGTTGGGGGGAGGGATAGGGTGAGATGATCAGAGAGAGAGAGAGAGAGGGTGAGATAATGAGAGAGAGAGAGAGAGAGAGAGAGAGAGAGAGAGAGAGAGAGAGAGAGAGAGAGAGAGAGAGAAAGAAAGAAAGCGAGAGGGAGAGGGCGAGATAATCAGAGAGAGAGAGAGAGAGAGAGAGGGTCAGTGCCAGAAGGGAGTGTCATGGTGGGTAAAAATATGCATATGAACGATTATTAGGAGAGAGGACAGGGGAATGGACAGAGTGTGTATGTGGAGAGAGAGAGAGAGAGACAGTGTTAAATACTGTATTATAATCTGTTCATTACCAACTGACGGTAAATGCAATCCCATAGCGACTAATCCCTCAATACTTAAGGGGAGATTTCCACTTGAGGGATTTTTTCTTGACTCCTTTCTCCCTCATGTTTAGCCCCATTGCTTTTCTAATTTTAAGACGTTCGCCCCATTATTTTGACGATTTTAACAACTTTCGACCCATTTCTGGCAATTTTAAGACCTTTCGTGCCATTTAGGTGTCGATTTTATCCTGGCGAGCGATAGCGAGCCTGTAATATAAGAAAAATTTACAAATTTATCTTGAAAGGAGCTCAAGGGGGTGCAATCTTAAGCTTGATGGATATCTAGAGACCAACTAAAAACCTCTACTGAAACTACTGTGTGTCTGCATCATAAAAAGACTAACTGTGCATAATTAACAACTTACTGAGCTACACAATCATCGTACAAGCTGGGTAGTTAAGGTCAGAACATGGCAATTTACCATCAGCTGAATATAAACAGGGAATAGTGATATGATAGTTAGGCTGCATCCATCATACCAATAAGAAAATGTGCAGTTAGTTGGTGATTTGATTAATGGGCAAATACAGCCGTTGTTATCATAAATTCATATTTGTTTTCACCAACCCACCAATTAATTTACAAATACACCTAACTAGTGAAATCAATGAATACATGTGGTACTCCAAAGACTCGAACCTAGGATACTCACACCGAAATTCCGCACGCTAAGCATTAGGCTATATCAAGACAGATAGTTTTATGTAATTTTCCTGTGAATGATAATCAGGAGAGAGAGAGAGAGAGAGAGAAAGAGAGAGAGAGTGAGTGCTGGAAGGGAGTGTCATGAAGTGTAAAAATATGCACTTGAACGATTATTATTAGAGGTGAAGCGAGGGATATGAAGAGGGAATGAATGTAGATGATTGAGTGACAGTTAAGAGGAGGTATTTAGTTTGTTCCCTAGGCCACCATCAAGCTTAAAATTACACCCCCTTGAGCCCCTTTCAAGATAAATTTGTACATTTTCGGTAGAAAAATTTCCCGGCCGAAGGCCGGTTCCTCTTAAATTACAGGCTCGCTATCGCTCGCCAGGATAAAATAGACACCTGAATTGCACGAAAGGTCTTAATATGGGGTGAAAGTTCTTAAAATTGCTAAACTAATGGGGCAAACATTTTATAATATCAAAAGCAATAGGGCTAAACATGAGGGAGAAAGGGGTCAAGAAAACAATCCCTCAAGTGGATATCTCCCCTGAAGGGGTCCAGATTATTGTCATGTTAGTTGGCGCCACCTATAGTGAAGACAGGGACTTGTAGCTACAATATAATAGAGGTGGAGGAGAAACGTAATACTCGACGGGTGGAGCTAATAAGTCATGTCTCAGCTGGCATTACGTTAGGCTCGCTCAGGTCCTGTAATAATGTCTGTCAGATGTTGAATAGGGTGAGTAAGTGTAGGACCTGTTTGTATATCTCACTCAAAAAGAATAAATCATGTGTAAATAGTAATGATGCCAATTATTGATCAAAACAAAATTGGTGCCGAGACATGACTTATTAGGCCGACTGTACCATACTGCATTTGTTATTGCATCACTCTGGTCAATCATTAAACAGATACTGTATAGACACTTTCTTGAATTTTAATATTAGCTTGAATTCGAAGAATTGAACCGTGGGTGAATAACGTTGAGTTTAGATGCATTTTTTAAAAACAATCAAATATTGTGTGTCATATGACAATATATATATATATATATATATATATATATATATATATATATATATATATTGTTACGACCGGGCACTCGGGTACACTAGGGCTCTTACACAGGACTCGAGTATGGCTCGCTGCCACAACGGAAACACACGATCCCAACCCCAGAGTACTGCCAGCCGAACAAAAAACGCCACTACCCTCCAGAGTTCTATCTGCTATAACGGGGTATACAAGAACTCGGTACTAGCGTTTCACACAACAGACTAATAACAAGACGGGAGTTATCTAGTCTGGTCAACAATCAAACAAAGAAGAAAGTACTACAACACTAAAGAATAGTGTTGGCCGAAGCCGAAGTAATCCACCCTTGAACTAAGAACTTAAGAAGTCCTCCACCCTCTACTTCGGATCGGCACTATTACGTTACGTTAAACAATAGTCCTCGAGCATCAAGCAAGGAATCTTCTGATAAGTTAGATGCTTCTCGAATACTCATAAGAAGTAAGTATCGGATTTTGAACAGCAATTTAATGAATAACTCACTGGTAATTAAAGGCTTTAAATTGACATAAGAAGAATTATAAGAATAAGCAATAGGATATGGCAAACATTAAGAAGAAGTACTCCGACAATGCACTGGCAATAGCCTACTAAGATTGTGCTCGTGGGCCACTAATCTCTGAAGTAGCTAAACGTGCCACACATGAAATCAATAGTGCTTAAACAATAATATACATAAGGAGAAGCTTCAATACTATGCTGTATCTGCTGGTCGAGCAAAGTCTAGCTGGGATATCTAAGGTTAAGAGACAATGGCTGAGCAAGCGGCTTGTAGCCTAGCGAGGTCCTTAAGACTGTGCGGCCAAATTACGGTAATTGACGGGATGCTCTCTTGAGAGATCCAGATCACTAGTATCTGGTTCTCTCCTGGCGATCCTCTCAAAGTCAAGCAAATGAGATAGCACAGTGTTGGGTGGCACAGGCAAAAGCCCTCACTCGCAACACAGTGCTAAACTCCCACGGTACACAGTCAGAAAGACCACCTAGGCGTTCCACGTCTCCGTTGCAATTGTACTGGTTCAACCGCAACCTAGTACTCATAGGAAATCACAACTCAGAAACCCTATCCCAGTCTAGCATTGCCTAAACCAGCAGAAAACAGGAACATGAATAATCGCACACAGGGAAATGCATATACGGGTGCAACAAACATCAATCAATCCTATTCTAGTTAACCCTTCCAAAAATAGGCTATCTAACAGGCACTTATCTCGTGAGAACTCAAGCGATAATACTTTGGCTGACTAAATCTGCACCAAAGGGGTCATGGAGGTTAAACAGGGACGAGAAGAGAAGAAGATAGGCTGTTCAGAGAGTAGAGAAAGTTCACATCAGTCGGAAGAATATGGATAGTGCAAGGGATATGAGAAGTCGCTTTGCCTGATGAGTTCTGAAGAAATGGTGGCAAGAACCTCTCTTTTTATACTCGGCCCTCTAGCGGCATATCTCAAACTACTTAAGGACCGCCCACTGGCAATCATGACGTCATATTCTCTCTCAATCTGGGATCGACAAAGAACTTCCCACGCGCTGAAAGGGAGGAAGGGAGGAGGGAGGAGGGAATTAGGCCTACCGGCCCGCGTGGCGCACTCACTGATCCCCGTTACGTAATATCTCTCTCTCTCTCCTCTCATCATTACATATAAGTCCCACACACAATACTTATATCTAATGATATAAAATAGAACTCGTTGACTTAGAAGAAAACAAAATACATAATGATAATACTTATAGTACAACGGTTCACATAAACTGAGTTAGGAAACTCTACACAGACTACAGCCAAAGTTCCTGCCCTGACGATCCTAGCGAGGGTGGGGCCTGACTGGGCGTTCTGTACAGCATGCTCATACTCGACATGCGTCACACCTCCCCCAAGATTTTACTTGCTCAACCCTGAGCTAAAATCTGATATACAGAACCCCATCAAACCCCTCACACCCAGCGACCGCATGGCACTAAAACAACGCTGAGTTTATCACTAAAACACATCTTATAAAAAAAAAAATTCACATTTCATAACTCCTCCCAACAATAGTAAAAGACACAATATCATGCTCCCAGAGCGAGCTTACAGCAGTTCAGCCGTTTGATAGTTCGTGGACTACTCAAACTTTATAGGCTATGACAAACTTATACAATTATCTTCATCAAAAAGAAAGAGTTTTTATATGATTTTTATATTTTAATATGTTTTTTCCGGCTGCACTATAAGGGCAGCCTATTTTCTTCTATACCAAACGCTCAACAATCCTGCTTTACGACCCAATACGCTGGGCTACAACCGCGAGCCAACAAGCACCAAGCGCAAAATACTACTCAAACTAAAGCAGGAGGCTACCCGTGTGTCAATCTACCCAGGATCATATACCCCTGAACGACCACATGCAACCTCGTTGTCACAACCGGCAATATGGCTTATGTCCAGGTTATATACCAATAACCTTAGTGACCACCTGGTCAGCCTCATATTCCGATTGTGAAACTGGTCCAAGATCTCGAGAGGGTAATGATCTGGGTAAACTACACCGACCGGACCATAGGCTGGAACATAGATCTCGAAATGCCCCAGCGCATCATTGTCCTTTTCACTTTCATTCATCAGGCTCCGACACGTTGCTGGTGCATTCTTAAGTCCGTCAGGCACAACATTGCACTGGTAGGTACTCCCGTCCACAACAAAACCACATACCTCTTTAGCACGCTCGGACAAAGTTACAAGCAACGACCACTCACGACATATCTTATCCCTCAGATCCTTCGTCCACACGTAATCCAGCTCTGCTTGCACCATAGGCTGTCGAGCAGGATTTATACGGTAGGGAATTAAACTGAGCCTTGCACTATCTCCAGCCTGCATGTCGGATTCTACCCCGTACATCAGGCCTGGAGAAGCAACAAACATGCGAAAGTACTGCCATAGCCTAGTAAATAACTGCCTTGCACTGTCTCCACAAACAACATGCCTAGTGCCCTCCCACAACCCAGCCGAGACCGCAGCTTCTAACCTGTAGTCTCCCTCCTTCTCCACCTTCGTCCCTAGAACAGCCAGGTCATGAGAGGGACAATCAGTACCACCCGTGCAGTCACTCCCACAGTTCATTATTGCTAAGGCTTCCCCGCCGATACCGTACATGCGCACCCCCGCATTCCTTGTGACGACATCTGCCTGCGCAGCATCACCGCTTTCAGCGACATGGCCAGATACAGTCGGTCTATGGTAGGGCTGTTGCATTAGACTAGAGCAGCATTGGGAGGCTATGCGACGACCGGGCACTGCGATACCACAGCCGACCTTACCAATCTGCTCAATGTCCTCCTTTTGACCACCACCCTTGGCAGCCATGGGTCGACCCTGACCTGGCAACCATGCCAAAGCCTCGTCGCCCACCTTGAACCACCGAAACAACGAGGCTAACGGTCTTTTAACATTCACGTGACCTGCCCGCGGAACATCTCGCACCGTCCGAGTTGTGAGACTCAGGGGCTCGGCACGACCAGTGGGGTATGAACCGAGCTGGTGCTGGAGTGCTGCACACTGCTGCTCAGGCAGGTGCTCTAGCGCTTCCACAGCCACCAGACTCGTGTCCCCGCCCACGGCTCCGCCGAGACATAACAATCCCTACTCTCCTCCACCTGTGCCCTACTGCCCCCCTCTCCTTCTCCACCTTGGCCGCGGCAGACCAACGCAGGGACAGTAGGCTGCTCAGGTGGTTGCCTCACAAACTCCTCCAACAGGTTCACATGACATGCTTCCCCGTCCTCGTGTTTAATCTCGACAGCACCATTACCACACTTCTGAACTTCCGGATCCTCCAACTGCAGTTTACAAATATCTGAGGGAGCCAACCTGTCTAGATGCTTCCGAAGCAACCCAAGTCCTTCCCCAATATCAAACTGAGCAACCCTTTTTTCTCTCCGTGTGTAACGTTGCTGCCTCGGAGTCTCTTCCGGCCCCTACCTCCTCACTAGCTGTGACAGGTCCTGGGGCCTCTCCAGACTCTAACATAGGTGCCAATACTGAATCACCCAGGAGAGCCGCCGAGTCAAAACTCTTAAAACCAACTCCAGCTTTAGCCTCCTCCTGTTGATCGTTCCTCTGCTGGTCTGAAGACGGAGGACTAGGCTGTGACACTTTAGCTGCCCGAGCTCGGGTGACAGCACACGCCATGGGTTGTGCCTGGCACCGCTCGACCCACTCTCGCTCTTCCCTACTCACGTCGGCCGGCCTCTCGGCAACGACTAAGGGTAGAACCTCAGAAGCGGGCATTGCAAAGTCGTTGCCGAGAAGAAGGTCGACGCCCTCCACTGGCAGTTTCTCCACAATCCCAACATCCAATTCACGTGCCACACCATCCACCTCCAACTCCAACCGCACCAGCGGGTATGACCGAGTTGCATTAATACCCTGCACCACCACCACCCGAGCCGCATTTATAGGGTAGCCAGTCAAGTTTTTCATCAAAGTCTGGGAAGCACCTGTATCACGCAAGACCTCTACTCCATGCTTGCGCCCCGCCCACATCACGCAACCCCGTCCTCTATGGTCGCAAAAAACATCCTGAGCAGGGTTCGAGCCTCCCAGGTGCTTCTGCATTGGCTGTGCCTCAGCCTCTGACGAACTGCCCCGGGCAAACTCAGAAAACTTCGGAGACACACCAATGTTGCAGGCCAAAGACACAGCTGCTGTAGGTGGTTTGCTAGGACAGACTCTTGCAAAGTGCCCCTTTTCATGACAATGATAACACTCCAACTCCCCTCTGGGCTTCCCTTGGTACTGGGAAGGGCCCGGCCCCTTCTTAAATGGGACGGTGCTAGTCTTGTGGTCAGTCTTGGTATCATAGCTCTTGTACTTGTTTGCATAATGTATATCACCAACTCGGGGGGGTGGGGCGTCACGCCCCTTGTTACCTGCCTCACTACGCTGGGCAGACCCGCACCCACGAATTAGTGATAGCCGGAGGTCAGCCATCTCAGCTGCCTCCTGTAGAGTTTTAGGGTTCTTTTCTTTAATAGTTAAAGTCATATCTGCACCAGTACACTTATAAAACTGCTCGAGCAGAAACAGCTCAGTCAACTGTTCGGCCGTCTCAGCTTTCTCAGAACGTGTCCAGTTTGTAAGTGCATCTTTTAAGTCCCGGGCATGTTCAAGAAAGGTCGCCTCCCTAGTCTTCGTAACACCCCGAAACTTCAATCGATATGTTTCTGGTTGCAACTCGTATGCCCGTAGGACAGCTCTCTTCAATACTGGGTAGTCAATGCAAGACTCTAAAGGCAGTGCATCATAAGCCTTCAGACCCTTACCCGTAAGTCTTGAGGAGACCAGAGCTGCCCACTTCTCTTCAGGCCAATTATGCTCCCTACACTTCTTCTCAAAACGATTAAAAAATTCTGTGACTTCAGTTTCACTAAATGCCGGCACCAATTTGACTAAGTGAGACAAGGACTGTTCTCTTACTTGGCCCTCCCGGCCCATCCGAATCCCTGTCGACTCTGCACGAGTCTTATCTAAGTCTATCTGAGCACAATATTTCTCGGAGTCGTATCTAAGCTCAGCCTCGTGCCTCCTAGTCTCATCCTCGTGCCTCCTAGTCTCATTCTCCTGCTTCCTAGACTCAGCCTCAATCGCATACTTCCTAGACTCAGCCTCGATTGCATACCTCCTAGACTCATTCTCCATTTTAGCAAGCTCGAGTTTAAATATCATCTCAGGAGACAGGCCGGAAGAGGGAGCTGCCACTACTGAAGGAGGGGGGCAAGAACTGGGGAACCACCATACGCACCGCCCGAGGGCACTCCAATCTTCCAATTCTCATCCCTCTGTGGGAGAGTGCAAACCTCCGGCGACTGAGTGGACGGCACTGTGGGAGTCGAGTGAGAGGGGATCTGGGGAGGAAACCCCCCCAAACGCCCTCTCCTCCGAAACCCCATGTCGCCCACGCAACACCCAGGAAATCAGCTCCCCCTTGGACATCCCTCCTACATTGGATAGACCCAAAACCTTGGCTATCAGGTGCAAGCCATAAACATTCACCCCAGGTCAGCCTCTCCTCCGTCACATGGTACTGCTTACTCACAAAAAGTCTAGCATCCTCCTCACTAGTTACTAACGGCACCTCCTCACTTAGCATCTCTCGCTCCTCGTCAGTACTAGGGCACGACATACTGAAGTTCACAAAAAATTCTCGAGACAAAAGTGTTAAACTCCCTTATGTAAGCACTAATTACTAAATTAACTGGAGTCTCTTAAATGCTCTCCTAATTGCCTTACAAAAAAAAATATTCTTCAATATGTACGCTAAAGTACGAACAAACAAATGTTGTACAACTCTGCAAAAATTATACTGTTCACAAAATCCTAAGCAAGGTCGCCATTTGTTACGACCGGGCACTCGGGTACACTAGGGCTCTTACACAGGACTCGAGTATGGCTCGCTGCCACAACGGAAACACACGATCCCAACCCCAGAGTACGGCCAGCCGAACAAAAAACGCCACTACCCTCCAGAGTTCTATCTGCTATAACGGGGTATACAAGAACTCGGTACTAGCGTTTCACACAACAGACTAATAACAAGACGGGAGTTATCTAGTCTGGTCAACAATCAAACAAAGAAGAAAGTACTACAACACTAAAGAATAGTGTTGGCCGAAGCCGAAGTAATCCACCCTTGAACTAAGAACTTAAGAAGTCCTCCACCCTCTACTTCGGATCGGCACTATTACGTTACGTTAAACAATAGTCCTCGAGCATCAAGCAAGGAATCTTCTGATAAGTTAGATGCTTCTCGAATACTCATAAGAAGTAAGTATCGGATTTTGAACAGCAATTTAATGAATAACTCACTGGTAATTAAAGGCTTTAAATTGACATAAGAAGAATTATAAGAATAAGCAATAGGATATGGCAAACATTAAGAAGAAGTACTCCGACAATGCACTGGCAATAGCCTACTAAGATTGTGCTCGTGGGCCACTAATCTCTGAAGTAGCTAAACGTGCCAACACATGAAATCAATAGTGCTTAAACAAATAATATACATAAGGAGAAGCTTCAATACTATGCTGTATCTGCTGGTCGAGCAAGTCTAGCTGGGATATCTAAGGTTAAGAGACAATGGCTGAGCAAGCGGCTCGTAGCCTAGCGAGGTCCTTAAGACTGTGCGGCCAAATTACGGTAATTGACGGGATGCTCTCTTGAGAGATCCAGATCACTAGTATCTGGTTCCTCTCCTGGCGATCCTCTCAAAGTCAAGCAAATGAGATAGCACAGTGTTGGGTGGCACAGGCAAAAGCCCTCACTCGCAACACAGTGCTAAACTCCCACGGTACACAGTCAGAAAGACCACCTAGGCGTTCCACGTCTCCGTTGCAATTGTACTGGTTCAACCGCAACCTAGTACTCATAGGAAATCACAACTCAGAAACCCTATCCCAGTCTAGCATTGCCTAAACCAGCAGAAAACAGGAACATGAATAATCGCACACAGGGAAATGCATATACGGGTGCAACAAACATCAATCAATCCTATTCTAGTTAACCCTTCCAAAAATAGGCTATCTAACAGGCACTTATCTCGTGAGAACTCAAGCGATAATACTTTGGCTGACTAAATCTGCACCAAAGGGGTCATGGAGGTTAAACAGGGACGAGAAGAGAAGAAGATAGGCTGTTCAGAGAGTAGAGAAAGTTCACATCAGTCGGAAGAATATGGATAGTGCAAGGGATATGAGAAGTCGCTTTGCCTGATGAGTTCTGAAGAAATGGTGGCAAGAACCTCTCTTTTTATACTCGGCCCTCTAGCGGCATATCTCAAACTACTTAAGGACCGCCCACTGGCAATCATGACGTCATATTCTCTCTCAATCTGGGAACGACAAAGAACTTCCCACGCGCTGAAAGGGAGGAAGGGAGGAGGGAGGAGGGAATTAGGCCTACCGGCCCGCGTGGCGCACTCACTGATCCCCGTTACGTAATATCTCTCTCTCTCTCCTCTCATCATTACATATAAGTCCCACACACAATACTTATATCTAATGATATAAAATAGAACTCGTTGACTTAGAAGAAAACAAAATACATAATGATAATACTTATAGTACAACGGTTCACATAAACTGAGTTAGGAAACTCTACACAGACTACAGCCAAAGTTCCTGCCCTGACGATCCTAGCGAGGGTGGGGCCTGACTGGGCGTTCTGTACAGCATGCTCATACTCGACA
>JBAKBP010024169.1:0-35670 GCA_037953745.1 Lithodes maja
CCCGTGTACCCTAGCTATGCCCGAGCCAAGCACACCCCTAGCCCCCCCCCCCCCCCCCTTACATTGTGTATTTGCAACATGTGTATATTGACTAGAGCTAAATAAATAAGTACAGCTGCACTGATTTGGCATGCATTACGTAACACATTATTATGATTACGATAATTCTAAATGTGATTCAAAACCCTGACAAAAAAATAAATAAAAATAAAACAATAAATAAAGTGTTGAGATATGACACAAAACAATATTACACGAAGACTAAGCATTCCAGTTTTATTCCAGGCTACGTGTTCAAGGGACTGGAGTTCTCGTAAAGGGGCTCTAGTCCTGATGCTATTCTTGACTTACAGTGTGCTGGTTTAACAATCCAGAAGGGTTGATAGCCTCTGAAGTCCTGTTTTAAGGGGAAAGGGATTAATTTTTGGTCGATTATTTCATATATATATTTTTTGTTTTAGTTTCCTCCCTAGACCTCCATGAAACTTTAAAAAACAAAACATCCATTAGATACCCCTTTCTAGAATAATTTGTAAATATTTCGTTGGCCGGTTCTTCCAAAACTACAGACTCACTACCGTTCGCCAGGAAAAAAAAATCGACACCTAAATAGAACGAAAGATCTTAATAATTAACAAAGACATGCAGCGAAGGTCTTAAAATCGACAAACTAATGGAGCAAACATCTCAAAATCTGAAAACTAATGGGGCTAAACATGAGGGAGAAGGGGGTCTGGAAAAAACGACCCATAGGATCCCCTTAACCCCTTCACCAACCACCATGACGTAATTGTCCTCGTTTTCTGGTTACCTTTAGACGATTTTCTTTAGTTTATGATTTACCTTAAGGACTAAAATGGGAAAATACGATCTCAACACACCCTTTTGATAACGATCTCAACACACCCTTTTGATAACGATCTCAACACACCCTTTTGATAACGATCTCAACACACCCTTTTGATAACGATCTCAACACACCCTTTTGATAACGATCTCAACACACCCTTTTGATAACGATCTCAACACACCCTTTTGATAACGATCTCAACACACCCTTTTGATAACGATCTCAACACACCCTTTTGATAACGTAGGTCCTTCTTAGGTCCTTCTTAAGGGGAGATCTCCACTTGAGGGATTTTTTTCTTGAGCCCTTTCTCCCTCATGTTTAGCCCCAATGCTTTTGATATTATAAAACATTTGCCCCATTACTTTAGCGATTTTAAGAACTTTCCACCCATATTAAGACCTTTCGTGCCATTCAGGTGTCGATTTTATCCTGGCGAGCGATAGCGAGCCTGTTATTTAAGAGGAACCGGCCTTCGGCCGGGACATTTTTCTACCGAAAAATGTAAAAAATTATCTTGAAAGGAGCTCAAGGGGTGTAATTTTAAGCTTGATGGAGGTCTAGGGAACAAACTAAATATCTCCCCTTAAACTGTTAAAAATGATCTCCTTTTAGCCAGAATCAAAGGTAAACAGACGTCATGGTGCTGAAGGGGTTAACTAACTAACTAACTAATCAACCAACCTGAAGTTGACAATGTAGGACCGATCGCTAATTGCCAGGAGCGCTCGTGTGACAACCATTAGGGGGATAGGGGTTTATAGTTTGGGTCGGTTCTTGATTTAGTTATTGTCTTTTTAGTTTCCTCGCTAGACCTCCGACAAGCATAACAAAAAGCGCCCCCTTGACCCCCCTCCAAGATAAATGTGTACATTTTTCGGAAGAAAACATTTCTCGGCCAAAGGCCGATTTCTCCTAAAATTATAGGCTCGCTATCGCTCGCCAGGAGAAAATCGAGAGCTAAATGGCACGAAAGGTCCCAATATTGACAAGGAAATGTGGTGTAAGGTCTTAGAATCGCCAAAGTAATGGCCGAACGTCTTAAAAATGTCAAAACAAATGGGGCTAAGGATGAGGGAGAAGGAGGACCAGAAAAGCGGCCCATCTCCCCTTAACCCCTTGAGGATTAGGCCGCGTTTTGACACTACTGTACATTCTGGCTATCATTAGACGATTGTATACAGCTTAGGAAGGATCTGTGGGCATGACAAAGGGTAAAGACTATCTCAATTAACCCTCTCTGACTACCACACACCCTTCCTAATCTGAATGAAATCGTCCACTAATAGTCAGACAACAGAATAGAAATGGGTCGTAATAGGGCCTAGCTAATATGAAGCCTCGAACAGCCAAACGAACCACCCGACACGTAAATAGTTGTTATCGTCGTTGTCATTGTTGTCGGAGGGAGCGGTAGAATGCAAGGGCTCCCTAACACAAACATTAATGGCCACCTCCACTGCGCAGTAAACTCCCCCCCCCCCCCCCCCCCAAGTCGTAAGAGCAGTTTCTCCGACAACTTTAATCCGGTAACATTTAATCGTACCAACACTTTAAAGCCAGTGTCACATGAGCTTACAACTCTTTTGAAGGGGAGATTTTAAATTAATAATATTATTATGCTATATATATATATATATATATATATATATATATATATATATATATATATATATATATATATATACCGGTATTATATATATATATATATATATATATATATATATATATATATATATATATACAGTATATATATATTTATTTATTTATTTATTTATTTACTAATATTTTATAGTTCTTTCCTAGACCTTCATTAAACATTACAAAAATACCACCAAGAACCCCCCCCTCCCCCCCCCCCCCGCCCCCTTCCAGTTAAAGTTGTGCATTTTTTTGGTAGAATAATGCCTAAGCCGAAAACCGGTTTCTTCCGACATTGCAGGCTCGCTATCACTCGCCAGAAGAAGAAAACTCGACACCTGAATGGCATGAAAGGACTTAAAATTGACAAAGAAATTGGGTGATGAAAGGTCTTAAAATCGCCAAAATATCGGGGAGAAATTCTTAAAGACTCAGAATAAAGAGGGCTACAACATGGAGGAGAAGGGACCCCAGCAAACAAAAAGTGAAAATCTGGCCTTAAGGGGACACTGGTTAGTTTTTTTTTTTGGGGGGGGTCTATTTATTTATATATTAATTTATTTTTAGTTTCCTCGCTAGACCTCCATCAATCTTAATACCCCCCCCCCCCCCCCGCCTCTTTCAAGATAAATTTGTAATGTTCCGGTCGAAGGTAGGTTTCTCTTCAAATTACAGTCTCGCTATCGCTCGTCAGGAAAAAAATCGACACCTACTGTAGATGGCACGAAAGGTTTTGGTATAGAAATAGGACGAAAGGTTTTTAAAATCGTCAAACTAATGGACCGAACTTATTGATAACCTGACAGCTAATTGGGCTAAACGTGAGGGAAAAAGGGGTACCAGAAAAACGACCCATCCTCCCTTAAATGAGAGAGAGGGACAGCTGTTTTGGGGATAGTACAGTGGAACGCATGTTAACCCCCTTGAGGTTTATGACGCATGTTGACAGGTAATTTTGGCTAGTATTACACGATTGTATTATAGCTTGGGAAATATCTGTGGGAAATCAAAGGGTAAAGACTCTCTCCAATTAACCCTCGGACTTCCATAAACCCTCCTAATCTAAATAAAATAGTCTAATAATAGCAATAATATAGAAACATGCGTCCTCGTATACTGAAAAGGTGTACAGAAAGATAGAAGGGAATTAGTAAGAGGAAGTAATTTGAAAGTAACAAGATTTGCTGTGCCCAATTGGAAATAGTCGATAGATCAGAAGCTAGGCATGCTATGGCCTCAACATGTGAGTTTTGAAGTAATTGTATGGTGGGTCGTTGTGGAAAGCTATTTGGAAGTGTAAGGTAGAGTCATCAACAGAGGAGTGGATAGGACTAGAAGTATAGGCGAGAAGATCATTAACCCTTTGAGTACCAGCGACGTGTGTTGGTTTTATTCTAGCTATATTAGGACGATATTATGCAGCTTACGAAGAATCTGTGGTAGTTAAAAGGCTTGGTTGAGATAGTTTGAAGCCTAATTATTGCTAGAGATCCTTCCTAATCTGAATAAAATCGTCTAATAATTGCCACACTATAAAGTAAAGGACGTCACTGGTATTGTATGGGTTAATGAATATTAGAAAGAGAACTGGAGGCAGGACAGAACCCTGAGGAACACCGGAAATGATAGGTTGAGGAATTGAGCGATGACTGTCCACAACCGCAGCTATGGACCGACCAGAAAGAAAATTAGAGATAAATGGACTCCCCATGGGGTAAAGATTCCAAAAATATATTTGGTTAATTGTGTGCATTGTTAATTTGGCACAATCAACGTTATTTTGCCGAATTATTTTGCCTTAGTGACATGTTCCAACTATTGAGGTCATTTTGGATTATCTTGTTTTAGTTGTATATTTGGATTCTTCAGGACGTATTTAGTTGTATATTTGGATTCTTCAGGACGTATTTTAGACATTTTCCGTGCCATTGCCAGCCGTTCATAACGAACAAATAATAATTAAGCTTGAAATCACCCATGGACTATAGCATAGGAAAAAATGTATTGAATAAGCCCAACTACTTTTCCCAAGGGCACTACAACGCCCTGGGTCCGTCCGTTAGTAGCAGCAGATTTTACATTGGATCTGTGTTGTTGAATATTGTTATTACCCTTTATCATGGTGGTGGGCTGGTCTATCATGGTGATGGGCTGGTCTATCATGGTGATGGGCTGGTCTATCATGGTGATGGGCTGGTCTATCATGGTGATGGGCTGGTCTATCATGGTGATGGGCTGGTCTATCATGGTGATGGGCTGGTCTATCATGGTGATGGGCTGGTCTATCATGGTGATGGGCTGGTCTATCATGGTGATGGGCTGGTCTATCATGGTGATGGGCTGGTCTATCATGGTGATGGGCTGGTCTATCATGGTGATGGGCTGGTCTATCATGGTGATGGGCTGGTCTATCAGAGTGAGAACTGAGCGATCTCTGCCATACCCATACCTTACTCTGACTGTTCCTTTTACTTATATATTTTCTAGATCTCAAGTGACGGCGCCTCTTCCATGGATTGACCTCCCAATTTACCAAGATTGGAAGTCAAAGCGTCACATTTTTCCTTTGCCCCTCAACTTTCTCTTCATAATTGCTGAGGGGCACAGGGCCCTGGGTGGGGCTTTGGTTTCCCGGGCGTTTCCGCGCCCTCCTCAGCTCCCCGCCATGGAGTGGCTTCGGTCACCCAGGCTTTATTGTGGTCGGGCGGGGAGGGTTCTGTGGGGCGCTCGGTTGTGGCCTTGGCTTTGCTCGGGGCCTTGGGGCTGTTCGGCCAGGCAGCTTGGGGAACAACAACAACAACAACAACAACAACCCTCTCACTTAACAGTTTAAGGGGACATGGGCTGTTTTTATAGTCACCCTTCTTCCTCATGCTTAGCCCCAACAGTCACCCTTCTTCCTCATGCTTAACCCCAACAGTTTTCAGATTTTATGACGTTCGGCCCATTAGTTTGGCGATTTTAATACCTTTTGCCCCATTTCGTTGTCAATTTTAAGACCTTTCATGCCATTTAGGTGTCGATTTTTTCCTGGCGAGCGATAGCGAGCCTGTAATCTTAAGAGTAACCGGCCTTCGGTCGGGACATTTTTCTACCGAAAAAAATACAAATTAATCCAGAAGGGGGATCTGATGGATGTTTTTTTAAGTTTGATGGAGGTCCAGGGAGGAAACTAAAACAAATAATAAATAAATGACAAAATCTGCCAAAAAGTGAATCAAGGGGAGGTATTTAGTTTGTTCCCTACGTTTTCATCAAGCTTAAAATTACACCCCCTAGACCCCCGTTCAAGATACATTTGTACATTTTTCGGTAGAAAAATGTCCCGGCCTGAGGCCGGTTGCTCTTAAATTACAGGGTCGCTATCGCTCGCCAGGAAAAAACCGACACCTTAATGGCACGAAAGGTCTTAATATTGACAGACATGGGGCAACATGTCTTAAATGTCCAAACTTCTAGGCGAACGTTTTAAATCTCAAAAAACAATGGGGCTAAACATGAGGGAGAAAGGGGTCCAGAAAAAAATCCCTCAAGTGGAATTCTCCCCTTACGAAACCCACTTTTTCAATTATAAAATTATCCTGCGCCCAATAATATGGGACCAATATTAATTTGACCTTATACGGTAGCGATGTAATTCCCATGGACCAAATAGGGTGAATGCTTAGGGTGGAGTGTTTCTGAAAGACTAAATGTTCTTAAAAATCTTATTTTCTTAAAACTAAATAGGATTATGTTAAACTGTCTTGATAGCGTAATGCATAAGTGCGCGGAATCTCGATGTGAGTAGCCTAGGTTCGAGTCCTCGGAGTGCCACATGTATTCGTTGATTTCATTAATTTAGTTTAGATGTAAAGTTGGTTGGTGAAAAAATAGCATTAGTATTTATTTTTATTCTCATGTATTCACCGTAAATTGCCAAAGAAATGTGTAAGGAAGTATACATAATGTGTAAGGAAGTATACATAATGTGTAAGGAAGTGTACATAATGTGTAAGGAAGTATACATAATGTGTAAGGAAGTGTACATAATGTGTAAATACATAATGTGTAAGGAAGTATACATAATGTGTAAGGAAGTATACATAATGTGTAAGGAAGTATACATAATGTGTAAGGAAGTATACATAATGTGTAAGGAAGTATACATATTGAATACGTAATGTGACTAAATCCGGTATCACACGAGAGCTATTTAGTCAACATTCGATGATCAACATTTTTCTGGCAACATTTCTGGAATATTTTGCACTGGTATCGGAAAGTAGACTAATGGTAGATGAATTTACGTAACCGAAATAGTTAAAATGTTTACCTCATAAGCTGTCAGACTGGTGTTACGCAAAAATGTTGAGGGAAAAAGCGCTCGTGTGATACCGGCTTAAGGAGGGTGACCTGCTTTTTGTTATTTCTGTCCTTTTCTCTTTTTGTCTGGCTTGTATCCATTCGGCCCCATTCAGCCTACTGTTTTAAGACGTTTATCCCCATCTAGGTGTCGATTTCTTCCTGGCGAGCGATAGCGAGCCAGCATTATATGAAGAAATCCGGCTTCGCCGGAGATATTTTTCTATCGAAAAATGTACAAATTTAGCCTGCTGTCAAACAAAAATAAAAAATATGCTGGCTCGCTACCGCTCACCAGTAAAAAATTGACACCTGGATGAGCATAAACGTCTTAAAACAGTAGGCTGAATGGGGCCAAATAGATACAAGCCAGAGAAAGATAGAAAAGGACAGAACAAAAACAGGTCACCCCCCTTAAGCCATCAATACTTGGCTTACCCTCTGGAGGATTATGACGCATTTTAGCCGTTTATTCTGGCTCTCAATTGATTTCATACAGCTTAGAACAGATCTGTGGGAGTTAAAAGGGTAGGCTATCTCAAGTGACCCTCTGACATCCATATATACGCTTCCTAATCTGGAGAATATCGTCTAATACTAGCCAGAATATACGGTCAAAATGCGCCTTAATCTTGAAAGGGTTCATTTATGTCTCATGTCTTCATTAAACTATTTCCTAAAACAAAATTAAGTCTATATTATGTATATTGTAGTAAAGGTAATCAATCAGACACATCAAATCCATTACGATATTATTGAAATTGTAACATTTCATATAATAATGTTTTTGTTTTATATAATATACTGTATATAATATATATATATATATATATATATATATATATATATATATATATATATATATATATATATAATGAATATGTGCTGATAAGGATATGTATGGCACACTCGGATGCCATAGTCTCTAAACTTTAGTCATAAACTTTCGTGAACCACTTATGTTGTTCTGTATGCAACTATAACTATCTATTATGTTGTTCTGTATGCAACTATAACTATCTATTATGTTGTTCTGTATGCAACTATAACTATCTATTATGTTGTTCTGTATGCAACTATAACTATCTATTATGTTGTTCTGTATGCAACTATAACTATCTATTATGTTGTTCTGTATGCAACTATAACTATCTATTATGTTGTTCTGTATGCAACTATAACTATCTATTATGTTGTTCTGTATGCAACTATAACTATCTATTATGTTGTTCTGTATGCAACTATAACTATCTATTATGTTGTTCTGTATGCAACTATAACTATCTATTATGTTGTTCTGTATGCAACTATAACTATCTAGATTGATTCTGTATGCAACTATAACTATCTATTATGTTGTTCTGTATGCAACTATAACTATCTATTATGTTGTTCTGTATGCAACTATAACTATCTATTATGTTGTTCTGTATGCAACTATAACTATCTATTATGTTGTTCTGTATGCAACTATAACTATCTATTATGTTGTTCTGTATGCAACTATAACTATCTAGATTGATTCTGTATGCAACTATAACTATCTATTATGTTGTTCTGTATACAACTATAACTATCTATTATGTTGTTCTGTATGCAACTATAACTATCTATTATGTTGTTCTGTATGCAACTATAACTATCTATTATGTTGTTCTGTATGCAACTATAACTATCTATTATGTTGTTCTGTATGCAACTATAACTATCTATTATGTTGTTCTGTATGCAACTATAACTATCTATTATGTTGTTCTGTATGCAACTATAACTATCTAGATTGATTCTGTATGCAACTATAACTATCTATTATGTTGTTCTGTATACAACTATAACTATCTATTATGTTGTTCTGTATGCAACTATAACTATCTATTATGTTGTTCTGTATGCAACTATAACTATCTATTATGTTGTTCTGTATGCAACTATAACTATCTATTATGTTGTTCTGTATGCAACTATAACTATCTATTATGTTGTTCTGTATGCAACTATAACTATCTATTATGTTGTTCTGTATGCAACTATAACTATCTATTATGTTGTTCTGTATGCAACTATAACTATCTAGATTGATTCTGTATGCAACTATAACTATCTATTATGTTGTTCTGTATGCAACTATAACTATTAGATTGATTTTTTTGTATAGAACTTGCTTTTCCGTAAATAGGATACATACAGCAGTTTTCCGTAAATAGGATACATGCAGCAGTTTTCCGTAAATAGGATACATGCAGCAGTTTTCCGTAAATAGGATACATACAGCAGTTTTCCGTAAATAGGATACATACAGCAGTTTTCCGTAAATAGGATACATGCAGCAGTTTTCCGTAAATAGGATACATACAGCAGTTTTCCGTAAATAGGATACATGCAGCAGTTTTCCGTAAATAGGATACATGCAGCAGTTTTCCGTAAATAGCATACATGCAGCAGTTTTCCGTAAATAGGATACATACAGCAGTTTTCCGTAAATAGGATACATACAGCAGTTTTCCGTAAATAGGATACATGCAGCAGTTTTCCGTAAATAGGATACATACAGCAGTTTTCCGTAAATAGGATACATACAGCAGTTTTCCGTAAATAGGATACATGCAGCAGTTTTCCGTAAATAGGCTACATACAGCAGTTTTCCGTAAATAGGATACATACAGCAGTTTTCCGTAAATAGGATACATGCAGCAGTTTTCCGTAAATAGGATACATACAGCAGTTTTCCGTAAATAGGATACATACAGCAGTTTTCCGTAAATAGGATACATGCAGCAGTTTTCCGTAAATAGGATACATACAGCAGTTTTCCGTAAATAGGATACATACAGCAGTTTTCCGTAAATAGGATACATGCAGCAGTTTTCCGTAAATAGGATACATACAGCAGTTTTCCGTAAATAGGATACATACAGCAGTTTTCCGTAAATAGGATACATGCAGCAGTTTTCCGTAAATAGGATACATACAGCAGTTTTCCGTAAATAGGATACATACAGCAGTTTTCCGTAAATAGGATACATACAGCAGTTTTCCGTAAATAGGATACATACAGCAGTTTTCCGTAAATAGGATACATGCAGCAGTTTTCCGTAAATAGGATACATACAGCAGTTTTGCAGTTGATGTAAATAACATTATATTCATAAATTCGTTATCAGAGACTGTATAATTATGAAGTACTTCCATAATTATAAATGTGTGCACTCCACCAATATTTATGAGTGGGTTAGAGACTATGGCATCAGAGTGTACCATGGGGGTAATAATATGGGTGCCGCTTTAAGGGGAGGTCTCCACTTGAGGGATTGTTTTCTTGACCCCTTTCTCCCTCATGTTTAGCCCCATTGCTTTTGATATTATAAAACGTTTGCCCCATTAGTTTAGCGATTTTAAGAACTTTCACCCCATATTAAGACCTTTCGTGCAATTCAGGTGTCTATTTTATCCTGGCGAGCGACAGCGAGCCTGTAATTTAAGAGGAATCGGCCTTCGGCCGGGACATTTTTCTACCGAAAAATGTACAAATTTATCTTAAAAGGGACTCGAGGGGGTGTAATTTTAAGGTTGATGAAGGTCTAGGGAACAAACTAAATACCTCCCCTTAATGTGCGGCCTGCCTGCACATTCACACTTTAGCCTGAGGTCTACCGAGTCACTTACATTAAAAAACAATGAAAAGTGTGGCAAGCATTGTATTCATTAGTATTGTTTCAGAGACCTAGTGCGAGTATGACCCTAACCAAACGACCCAACCTAACCTAGCCTAGACTTAGTATGTGGGATACAAAACTAACCCGTAGCAGTAAACCACGGGTGCGCGGTAGACCTCACGCTAAAGCAGCACCACATTAAGTTACTGTAACACTATGGAAGCAAATATATAGACTATTATAACATGGAATACATATCATACAGCAATACTGTATTTATATATAATTATAATGTGGAAGGTCATGTTATCATCCTACGTAGGTTACATAAAATATATTCTGTTATATTAATACCCTAGATTACACCATAATTACCACGTATTGTACTAACGCAAGCAAGTGCTATTACTCCGCTGGTATATTATACAACTCAAAGACACTCGTAGAACAAAAACACAAAGGGAAACATAATTATTTCTAAAATAGATTCCCTGTACTTTCCTTCTAAAATAGGTTCCCGGTACTTTCCTTCTAAAATAGGTTCCCGGTACTTTCCTTCTAAAATAGGTTCCCGGTACATACCTTCTAAAATAGGTTCCCGGTACTTTCCTTCTAAAATAGGTTCCCGGTACTTTCCTTCTAAATTTGCTGAAATTGCCGTGTACTTTTGTTGATAGTCCACAACACTGTATGTTATAACAATGTATTCCTTGGGTCCTATCCAGAGTAAGGTTTGGCTTCCTCTACCCAACCTTAGCCGTTTCTGTGTGTCTCTTTTCCTGTAGGCCTACTACTTTTCCTTCTAAGTGCTGGCGAGATCACCCGATTGGGTGGCACTGTAAAATAAGGGAGACTGCGGACGGTGGAGCCATTGGCCAGGAGGTACAAGCCCGTGGGCTGATGATTCCCTCCCATGATGCCCTTTCAGAGACAGATATCATCTCACCCTGGCCCCTTCGGGGGCCCGAGCATCTGGAGCGGCTTCGGTCAAGTGGACTCGGGGCTGGTCAGCCAGACAGTCTAGGAAATTTAAAAAAAAAAAAAAAAAAAAAAAAAAAAAAAAAAAAAAAAAAAAAAGAGGCAAGTTTCGTACTGAAAGTAGACTACTGGCGTTTTTAAGACCTTTCGTGACATTCATTAGTCGATTTTTTCTTGGCGAGCGAAAGTGAGCCTGCAATTTAGGAGGAACCAGGACATTCTTCTACTGTAAAATGTACACATTGATATCAAAGGGAGGTCTAGGGAAAAAACCCAAAATAAGTTAAGCCTAGAGAGCACCGAGTTCCTTTCCTTTGTTGGAGGTGACTGTTGTAGTTGACAAGTACAGTGGCCTGCACAAATATCTGGTACACTATTATTTGGTAACACATGAATCAGTGACTGGAGGAAGGGGTATATAAAATCATTGGGTATAGTGATAGTGATTTTACATTTCTATTTAAGTAGGCCATCAGTTAGCTTTAACCCCTTCAACACGATGACGCCTTTTTACCTTTGATTCCGGCTAACATTAGACGATTTTATGCAGTTTAAGAAGGACTTTTGTTATTCAGCGGGTTTATTGAGTTCGTATTTACCCCTTTGAATCCCAGAGGTTGATTATAAGCTAACAAAAAGTCGTCCAGTTGTAACCAGAATATGATGGGGATTACGTCATCGTGCTGAAGGGGTTAAATGGGTATATTATTAAGGACACTTTAGTTGTCCTTTTTATGCCCATTATGTTGTACAGTTTAGCATGATTATCATTATGCTATGTGTATGAAAGATACAACAACAAAGCTGCCTGTAACAAGTGTCTCCTCCAAAATATTAGATTACCCGGTATGTTTACATTATACAGAACTTACTGTATATATTGGGATTAAAGTCAATGCTTCCAATGTATTGTACCATCATAGTGACAGAATTGTCCACTGAAACACGTAGCAACTTTGACTGCACACCGTTATACAATACGTGGCAATGATACCCTGAACTTACAACTAATGACTGATTGCACACTACTGATATATTATGAGCAATATAATGATCTACAGTCTGTTCATTATGAGCAATATAATGATCTACAGTCTGTTCATTATGAGCAATATAATGATCTACAGTCTGTTCATTATGAGCAATATAATGATCTACAGTCTGTTCATTATGAGCAAGCCACAAACCTTGACCCCTGCCTATAACTCAATAGGGGCTAGAGAGAGAGAGATATCACTGGTCTATCTCCTGTGGTATCAAATTACACCTGATAAAGGCTTGAGGCAGGGCAGACCAGTGTTGTCAATCCATAGGCAGTGAGGGATCTCGATCCCTAATCTGATACCTGTGTGGGGGTTTGGTGTGGGTCTGTTGTTGAGTATTGACAGGTTGACCTTCTCCTCTTCCTTCTCAAACTGTCAACACCCACCTTACACTACTCCCTTTCTCCACTACCTCTGCCTCCATCCCCCCACACACCACCACTCTCCATGTATTGCCATAGTTTACAAGACACCCTTCTAACAGCTGGGACTACCACCAATTAATAACACCTGTCCATACATTACCCTTCTTCCAACATCCCCTGGCACCACCACCACCACCACCACCACCCACCATCATTCTCCATCTACTGTTATCATCTACAGTATATCCTTCAAACAAAAACTATCATTAAGGAGAGATTTTCACTTAAAGGATTAGTTTTCGAACCTTCTCCCTCATGTTTAGCCCCATTAGTTTTGAGATTTTAAGACTACCACTTAGACTGCTACTATCCCCCTCCCAACACCTTCATTTGTACTACCAACCTTCCAACACCACTACCACCACCCACATCCAACACCTTCACTTCCAATATCCATTTTTTAACTTCCACCACCACTATCACCTTCTATGACACCCTATACCACCATCATCGCTATGCCACTGCAACCCCACTAAACCGAAACTTAGGGAGGTATTCATATAGAATGATTTCCCTTCGCAGCGCCTGATACCGGACGAATACTGTGGTAATGAGCGTTGTTTACAGTGATTAGATTGATTAGACCAATAGCTATAACTTCCACTCTTGGTAAAGTCTTTGAAATTATATTAAATAATCACATAATTAAGCATCTTGAGAATAATAAATTAATCAGTGATAGGCAATATGGTTTTAGACGATGTCGATCAACTGCAGACATGCTTTGCCTTCTTACGCATCAAATCAACCAAGCTACAGACCAACGTGGTGAAACACATACAATAGCACTGGATATATCAAAGGCATTTGATAGAGTCTGGCATCAATCCTTATTGTCGAAGATGTCACACTACGGCCTTGCATCATTAGTTCCACTAATTTCTTCTTATCTTCATAACAGAAAAATATGTGTAATGGTAGATGGCCTTTATTCTCAATTTCACTCAATAAATGCTGGTGTTCCCCAGGGATCAGTTTTGGCCCCAATTCTGTTCCTCATTCATATCAATGATCTCATATCTACCACTCATAATCCAATACATTCCTATGCAGATGACTCAACACTCCACAGTTCCTTCACATTTACCAATTCTTTCACCCAACCCGATCTTACAAATTCAAAAATAAACACTGCAATTTCTCTGAACCAGGACCTTTCCAGAATTAATGGATGGGGACAAAAGAATCTAGTTTCCTTTAATGCACAGAAAACCAAGTACATTCAATTTTCTAACCGACAGAATCTCACTGACTCCCTTATATTTTGTAATGATGTAAATATTCCCACTTCCCCTAGTATTGACATTATCGGTGTAACATTAACTACTAACTTGAGCTGGACACATTATGTTAGAAGCATTGCTAAGAATGCCTCTAAAAAACTGGGACTCCTGTACAGAGTTCGAGAATTCTTCACTGACGAGCAGTTGGCCGTAATATATAAAAGTCATGTGCGTTCTCAGATGGATTACTGTTCACCTCTGTGGGGTGGAAGTGGAGTGGTTGCATTGAGGCAGTTGGACAAAATTCAAAATAAAGCTATTAGATTAATCAATAACCCTGCAATCACACAGGACCTTCCTACATTATCCATACGAAGAAACGTTGCATCCCTTGCATTATTCTACAGATATTTTCACAGCAATTGTTCCGAGGAACTTGCTTCAATTGTGCCGCCTCTCCACATCTTTCCCCGTAGAACTAGGGCAGCTGAGAGCGCCCATGAATTTACACTTTCTCCTCCACAATGCAGAACTTCTGCATATCAGAATTCATTTATCCCCAGAGCTACTACTCTTTGGAATTCACTTCCCTCGAATTGCTTTCCACAAACTTACAATCTACAAATGTTTAAATCCAGTTGTTACAAACATTTTATGAATGGAGGATGCCTTTAGGCACATGGACCTTTTTGTTTTATCTGTGTTTTTCCTTCCTCCGTTCATTGTCTCTTAAAAAAACAAAAAAAAAAAAAAACAAAAAAAAAATCCATTTCTAAAGATAACGAAATTTTCTAAGTTATTTCGTCCATTAACGACGCTGCGAAGGGAAACAAATGTTTAAGAATACCACCCTTGTTGCCAACACATAGACCCCCACTAACCCCTTCCACCACTACCTTCACCACTATTTCCAATTCCACTAAGCCGATACTTCTTGCGTGGGGTTCGGTGTGAGTCTGTTGGTGAGGATGATCGTGTTGACCACCTTCCGCAGCGACAGGTTGGCCTTCTTCTCCTCCTCCTCGAATTTCTGAGGGAGAGAGATGGGGAGAAGAGAGAGAGAGAGGGGGGAGATTAGTTGAGGAAGGGCTTGGATGGGAGGAAAGCGGGAGAGAGAGAGAGGGAGGAAAGGGGGTAGGGAGAAGGGTTAGTTGTAGAGGACATGAAGGGAGAGATGGGGAGAAGAGAGAGAGAGAGGGGGGGATTAGTTGAGGAAGGGCTTGGAATGAAGGGGAAAGAGAGGGAAGGGGGGGGTAAGGAGAAGGGTTAGTTGAAGAAGGGCATGAAGGGAGGGAAGGGGAGAGAGAGATAGAGAAGGAGGAAGGAGAGAGAGAGGGAGATCAGTTGAGGAAGGGCTTGGATGGGAGGGGAAGGAGAGAGAGAGGGACGAAAGGGGATTAGGGAGAAGGGTTAGTTGTAGAAGGGAGGGAAGGGGTGAGAGAGAGAGGGGGGGGGAGGAAGGAAAGAGGGAAGGGGGGGATTAGTTGAGGAAGGGCTTGTATGGAAGGAAAGCGAGGGGGGGGGGGAAGGGAGAGAGAAGGGTTACTTGAGGAAGGGCGTGAAGGTAGGGAAGGGGAGAGAGAGAGGGGCAGGAAGAAAGAGAGGGATGGAGAGAGAAGAGGAGGGAGATTAATTGAGGAAGGGCTTGGATGGGAAGGGGGGCGGGGTGGGGTAATGGAGAAAGGTTAGTTGAAGAAGGAATAGAAGGGTAGAGAGAGAGAGGGAGATTAATTGAGGAAGGGCTTGGATGGGAGGGAAAAGAGAGAGGGAAGAAGGGGGAGTAAGGGAGAAGGGTTAGGTGTAGAATGGCAGGAAGTAATAGAAGGGGAGAGAGATAGGGAGGAAGGAAAGAGAGGGAAGATGAGAGAAGTAGATTAATTGAGAAAGGACATGGAGGGAGGGAAGGGGAAAGGGGAAGCGAGAAAGGAAAAGGATGGAGTAAGATAGAAGTGGTTGATGATGGTAGAGTGTAGTTAGGGTAGGAGTAAGATAGAAGGGGTTGATGATGGTAGAGTGTAGTTAGGGTAGGGGTAAGAAGGAAGGGGATAGAAACAGACGATAGTGTGAGAGGAAGGAAAGAAGGGAGGGAAAATGGGACAATGAGGAGAGACGAAATGAGAGGATGAATGGAAAGAGAAAATGAGAGAAGGGGAGTTGAAGAAGAGAGTGAGTGAAATGTAAGGAAGGAGGGAGAGAGAGAGAGAAACGTAGAAGGCTCTTATTTTTACATGACCCTATTGTATATATAAACTGATTATCTCTATATTTATTTATATTATTTATTCATTTATTTATTTTTGATGTTTTATTATTGGCTATTGGTAGAATAAATTCCTCATCTTCCTTTAGCAAGCTTAGTTATTTGTTCATAAGAAAATGGTATCGAACAATATTTATTTATTAGATGTGTTTAAGGGGGAATTTACGATTTGGAATTACTGAGACAACAAAAGTTATGAAAGTGTTTCAGGACTTTTGAAACTAAATGAACTATGACAAATTATGAATACAGTACATACAAAACACAAAGACATATATGGAGAAAATGTATATGGTACTAAGACGAAATCAAAAATATATATATTATTATATATGCCTTGATGGTGTAATGGTTAGAGTGTTTAAAATCTGTATGTGGCACCCAGGTTCGAATCACCGTGGATCACATGCTTACTTTCATTAATTTCTTTGGGAGGTGTTTGGTGTTGGAGTGAAATAAATAAAAAATAGATATGTGGATATGGTGAAATTGTGTTAAGGGGGCCCACCTCGCTTTTTTTTCTCTCTCTCTCTTTCTTTGGCTTGTATCCATTCGACCCCATTCAGCCTACTGTTTTAAGACGTTTGCCCCATCCAGGTGTCAATATTTTCCTGGCGAGCGGTAGCGAGCTAGCATCTATATATATTTTGTTTTTGACAGCAAGCTAAATTTGTACATTTTTCGATAGAAATTTTTTTCCGGCGAAGCCGGATTTCTCCATAGAATGCTCGCTCGCTATCGCTCACCAGGAAAAAATCGACACCTGGATGGGGATAAACGTCTTAAAACAGTTGGCTGAATGGGGCCGAATGGATACAAGCCAGAGAAAGAGAGAAAGATAAAAAAAGCAGGTGACCCCCTCTAAAACTTCTCAAAGACAGTGCATACATGAGTGGCCGCTCAGGACTGTACATCAGTCCTACTCTAATAACTATGCGCTATAGATCACTAGGTAAACTGCCACATTAATGGAAACATAGCAACTAAGTAAACTAGTCAAAATTAAGAAACCGTTCATTACTTAAAAATGCCAAGACACAAATTGGGAAAAAACATGTAAGGTATTATGTCTATAAACTAAGTAAACTATTAAAAACATGTAAGGTATTTTGTCTATAAACTAAGTAAACTATTAAAAACATGTAAGGTATTTTGTCTATAAACTAAGTAAACTATTAAAAACATGTAAGGTATTTTGTCTATAAACTAAGTAAACTATTAAAAACGTAAGGTATTTTGTCTATAAACTAAGTAAACTATTAAAAACATGTAAGGTATTTTGTCTATAAACTAAGTAAACTATTAAAAACATGTAAGGTATTTTGTCTATAAACTAAGTAAACTATTAAAAACATGTAAGATATTTTGTCTATAAACTAAGTAAACTATTAAAAACATGTAAGGTATTTTGTCTATAAACTAAGTAAACTATTAAAAACATGTAAGGTATTTTGTCTATAAACTAAGTAAACTATTAAAAACATGTAAGGTATTTTGTCTATAAACTAAGTAAACTATTAAAAACATGTAAGGTATTTTGTCTATAAACTAAGTAAACTATTAAAAACATGTAAGGTATTTTGTCTATAAACTAAGTAAACTATTAAAAACCAAGACAACTCACAGTACACAAAAATTCAAATAGGGAAAACGTATTAAGTAATCAGAGAATAAAAACACATCTCAGCAAACGTTGCAGTGCATTATTTACTAGCTAAGAGGAGGCAGGTGGGAATTGTTTATGTAGGCGGATTCACAACAACGCTTTAATCGGCAACATTTATCGGCAAAATTGATTTATCGGCAACATTTATCTAGCAATATATCGTTATGGGTGAATGGCACTCGTTAGCCTTTGTCGGCAACCCATCTAAGGGAGACAGACTTTTAAAAATCAGGGTGGATGGAACTCTTCAGCCTTGGTCGGCAACCTTATACAAAACTGTACTGCTTACCTAAGGTGTGCGGCTAGTCCACTAGCCGCACACCACTTCAGAAAAATAGTTCTATAAAGATACATAGGGGGCCTCTGAGTCGGACGGACCCTGAGTTGAGTAGTCAATCGTGTAAGTCCTTAATTTAAATAAACTGGTAAGGGTTGTCCTTCTCGAAGGGGATAGGTCCGCTTGGGGCCGTTTTGTGTATGTCCACCCTCATAAAGGCGAGTAAGGCGTCTGACAATAGATAGATAGATAAAACATTATCCTGGCACCATTTAGGGGCTATTTTGCACTGGTATCGGCGACTGGACTGAAGGGAGATTAACTTTGGCCAGGAAGTCAAACCGGGACAATTTGGTTTTAAAACTGAGAAGAAATACAGGAAAAATGCATACATGAATTTGCATTGTGTTGGTCTTTGTATCATTTACAAGAATATAATAACATAATATAATATTACATAAATCAGATGGCTTGCTTCCAGAAGAAGCACCTCAAAAGGGAATGGTCATGGCAGAATCTGCCTCCAGGCTCACAGACATGCCCTCACCGCCCCACTCCACAGTGCCACCTCCACCAAGTAGATTAAGACCATTATCACTGAAGGAGCAGACCCAGAGCAGCCCCTCACCCGGATGGCAGTTCTACCACTGTTATGATATTTGTTTACCCCCGCGGGGTCCCTGGCTGGAGCATACCGAGCTCAGGCGTGTTCTGAAGATAGGAACCAGTAGTCCATTGCTATGGAAGCTGATTGTACCACCGAAGTGGCGGGCGATGGGATCGCCACATCCCCACGCCAAAATAAGAAAACATTGGAGTTAAGTTAGTGTAGGGTGTGTAGCGCTTGTGGTTTTAGGTACGAAAGGAAGAGTGTGTGTATCTTAAGATCAAGCTAGAATCGCTCTTTGTGTAACTGAGGCACAGAGAAAAAAGAGGCAGCAAAGGAGGCCAGGTGGTACAACAGGATGTCTAGCACTCATTTTACTTCACCTAATGCTCTACCCGGGAATATTTCCCTGAATGACTGGTGCCTACAACCTTTCGTGAAACATTACTCTAACTGTATATTTATTAATGATGACTGAAAAGAAAGGAATGTCTCTCGTTTGACACTCTGGTAATGGCATTCTAATAAAAGTTTAATTTCGGAACTGTTGGACCATATTTGCCGAAAAAATGCCGTGACTAAAGTTTGTGTGAAACCGCCTTTACGGTTGCCTCTGTGGGGAAATATTACCCAACCCCTATTAGAGTGGCCGCCATATTGTCTACCTTGTGATTCATTGTGTACAGCCTGCCACAGTTCCAGATGTTATATAGCTGCAAATAAATAGGTTGGGCAGAGGTGCATGGGGGCGGTTCGTTCGTGGCCACCCTTTCGGGGATCACGGCGTCAGGCAATAGATAGATAGATAGATGAATACAATATTAGTGAACAAAGTATAAATTTTTTTTTTTTTTAGCTTGATTATGAATAAAATATTAGTGAACAAAGTATTTTTTTTCTTTGTTTAGCTTGATTATGAATACAATATTAGTGAACAAAGTATACAGTCTTAATGTTTACCCTTTGGATTGATAAGGTTTGTTTTCGCTTGGCATAGTTGTATTCATAAACAGTTATTACAAATTGAATTGAATTAACTCTTTAAGGGTTGAAGCTGTGGCTGGCTGCACAACATGCAATAGCTATGTGTTAATGCCTTGCGTGTATCCAATATTATGAATTAATAAAAATATGCTCGAAAGAGTTGACAGAATGAATAAAAACACCACACGAGGAGGAGCACTCTAATGAAAACGTTTCGCATATAGCTTCATCAGGCCTTCATTGGCCTGATGAAGCTACAGTATATGCGAAACGTCATTAAAGTGCTCCTTCTCATATGGTGTTTTTATTCATCAAGAATTAAACCATACTTTGCCGATACATAACAGTACAAGACGGACAAAACACATCACTATTGTTATACAAGATGTAAACAATGTGGTGAGGTAATTCTCCGGACAGAGACCTTGGTCTGCTGCGCCTCACCCCACACTTACGTCCTCCTCCTGGTATGAGTCAGTTCGGCAAGGGAATAATATTGAACAGTCTATATTTAGTTACTTTCATAATGGTTTAATTAGTATGTGCACTTTATAATATGTTCAGCCTTACCATCTCCTCCCGTTAGTCACAACTTAGAAGGTATTTATTGGGAAATTCAGCAAATGGCAATTATTTAGATATAAAGGATAATAAACATAACCTACAAATGTTGCATACACAGCATGTTCATCTAATAAAGAATTACAAACGCACAACAGCAATTTTAGATGGTTATATTAAATAAATAAAAATGCTGAAATTCATATTTTTTACGAGTGACAGTACAATCACTCACGAAAGTTCATTGACGTCATATTTTTAACAATGCATATATAAATATATTAATATATATAATCATGTTCATACTATCATTTGTATGTCATACTTATTTTATAATGAATAACAATATACAAACAACTATCATATATTTGATGTAATTGGAATTTTCTGAATGTCTGTTTCGTATTAGCTTTCACACTGTAAACAATAAAGAGGGTATAGCAAAGGTAAATATAATAAGGTTGCTGTATTGATAGTGAATTTATCTTCTCGTATTTGATATACCTATTAACCCACTGAACCCCAGCTAGTTAATAATAAATGTACCACCCAGGACCGGCAGGTTGTGAAAAAAAGTGTTTTCCAGAAAACACCAGGAATGGGTTAGAAATGAAGGAAAACCCACAAAAAACCGACCCCCTAGGTCATTAAGGGGTCCTACGGTGCGCCCGAAAGTCGGAATTAACATGGGGAAATGGGTAGGCAAAAACAGGATTTGCGCGCTCACGCGCACGCGGTTGGACTTTGAGAGTTTTCAACCATCGGCATTGTTGCATGGGATACTTACACAGTTCCCATACAAATCTGAGCCCTCTAGGTGCCATAGGACTGGAGTAATTAACCGTGACGCACCTTATGTGACGCTGGGGTTTAGCGTTACAAACATTGCCGACGCAAACAGTGCGTCGCTGGGGCTAAGTGGGTTAATTCTTATATTAAATATGATAATCGCTACCAATATACTTTTAACCCGCCATCTGCCAACGATGTATATATATAGTCGATCCGGGTGAGCGCAGACAGTGTCAATGACGTACAGTATATACATATCCAACAAGAAAACAAAATAATCATAAAGACTTTGCAAATCGGTTTTAATCCAAACCAATTTAGTAGCACATGAGCAGACCAGTACCCAAAGTATAAGTTACTTCTGACTTGTCATGCCCACTTACAGCCGAGATAGTCGGCTTAGTTTGAGCCTTATTTGTGACTCTGTGCTTCGCTGACTCATTGAATGAAAACAAAATCATAAGAATTCGAGAATTGGTTTTCATCAAAACAAGTTTGGCACCATACCCAGTAGCTGAAGTATGAGTCACTTCTGATTTGCCATGATCACTCCACAGCTGGTGACTGTTATAGGGAGAGTTTGACCCAATATATTCATTGGAGCTCGTTCCAATTTGCTCAGGGCTACGGATATGGCGCTAGGGCGACGTATTTTGAGGATAATTAGTGGAAAAAAAGTCCGCTAAAGCATATTCTTACCTGTAGAACCGCCACACCAAAAGGGTTAAGTAAAAAATAAAGAAAATTATCTGGCACTGGCTGTGTCCAACTGATGAAATAATGGCGGCAGCAGGCGGGTTAAAGGGTCAATTGTCAGACAGATTATTTACCCCTATCATACCTATAGTTTTACAGCATAGGAAAAAAGAAACTAATAATAATACTAATACTAATAACACTAATAATAATAATAACTACGGTGTGAACAGACGGTATTGATTTAAATTGCGCGTTGTTTAATTACCTACATCAGAAAATGCTACATATTTATGTAATATAATAAAGAAGATAGTATTTATCATATTAACAAGCATCTTAGTAGGTGTGCTAGATTTATTCCTATTTTGTATTATCAATGTAACATGACTACAGAATCAGATCTTGTTTAAAGTACGGTAATATATTATTCGAGAATCCATATGTACAGTATAAACTTAAGTAATACATTCATATACATATATATATACATATAATACTACTGCACCTACAGTCAGGGTGTCAAACTGGATTTTTTTTTGTTAATGAATATAAGAAGGATTACAGGAAAATTAACGTGAAATTGCATTATTTTGGCCGTTTGATCACATAATCTGACATAATCTGAACTATAAACCTAATTTTAGTTATGCATATGCACTAACAAAGACTAAAAAGAATGGACTGGGCTTTCATTTGACACCCTGTCTATAGAAATGTATTTAGAACATTAAGCAGAAAGGTATATATAAACAAAAGCATATACGTAACCATAGAAAAATTAGCCAGGAAACTAAAAATAGTAGAATAAGAACAAGATAACGTGAACAAAATAGTAGAATAAGAACAAGATAACGTGAACAAAATAGTAGAATAAGAACAAGATAACGTGAACAAAATAGTAGAATAAGAACAAGATAACGTGAACAAAATAGCAGAATAAGAACAAGATAACGTGAACAAAATAGCAGAATAAGAACAGGATAACGTGAACAAAATAGCAGAATAAGAACAAGATAACGTGAACAAAATAGTAGAATAAGAACAAGATAACGTGAACAAAATCTCATAAGGCTAGCAAACAAATACACACAGACAGATAATAATAGATATACACAGAGAGACAGACTCGCACACAGACTGAAGCTAGAGGGCTGGATTGAATAGTAGTACCTGGTGTCTGTTCTGGTAGGGTCGGTTATAGTGAGGGAGAACACAGACACTGACAGACACATATACCGTACATACACATACACAACACCAAACTGACAAACACACAGACAACAAATCAGACCTGAGGGTTTCTGGAGGGTAGGTCTGTAAGGTAGTCCCTGATGTCTGGTCTGGTAGGGTCTGCTATAGTAAGAGAGAATATAGGCACAGATAGACACATATACAGTACATATACATACACCAAGCCAAACTGACAAACACACAGACCTGAGGATTCGTAGAGGGTAGGTCTGTAAGGTAGTCCCTGATGTAGAGAGAGAGAATACAGTCATACAGCCACAGCCACATATACATACACATACTCATACACGAAGCCAAACTGACTAACACACAGACCTGAGGGTTCCTAGAGGGTAGATAAGTAAGGTAGTCCCTGATGCCTGGTCTGGTAGGGTCTGCTATAGTAAGAGAGAATATACGCACAGACAGACACATAAACAGTACATATACAATCATACACCAAGCCAAACTGACAACAACACAGACCTGGGGGTTCCTAGAGGGTAGGTCTGTAAGGTAGTCCCTGATGCCTGGTCTGGTAGGGTCTGCTATAGTAAGGGAAGACAGACAACCATCCACGGTTCCCAGCACTATGGTCCGGCCGTCTTCAGACCCCGCTATGGCCGTTAGTTCCGCTTGCACCCGGTAGTTCGCTATCATCTTCCCGTCAGTCAATCTGGAACCATAGTAGTCATTCCTTTAAAGGGGTAGTGCATATTTCTGGCCTATTTATTTATTGATATATTCACTTATTTTTGAGCTTCCTCGCTAGACTTCCATCACTCTTAAAAAACACTCCCTTCAGATAAATTTGTAGCTCATGAATTTCAATATCGACTTTCATGTGCTATTATTAATACTACCAGAAGATTCTATGCAGCTTAGGAAGAACAATATAGAGTTTTACATCTTACACTTACCTATGTACTACCAGGCGATTTAGAACAGCCTAGGAAACTCACTACCCCATACCTGAAAACTCTGATAGTCTTGCGGCCGCCGTGGTAGTAGAGGACATACTCATCGGTGCGTGTGAAGAGGCAGATAACCGAGAACACGCCTTCCGCCACCCGCGGGATCAGGGTTCGAACCAAAGTACCGTGCCGCAGCTCCACCAGTTCCAGTCCGCCCCGAGCCGGAGCATACAGACCGTAGCGACCGTCACGGGACACCTGGAGGAACAGGATGTATCACAATTTGCTTTCAATTCGTAGAAAATTTAATGATAAAAATATACTCAGAAAAGTTGATAGAATGGATATAAACACTTAGGAGGAGTACTTTATTGACACTGTATTGGTCTGATGAAGCTATATACAAAATGTTACCTGGAGGAACAAGATGTACGACAATTTGTTTGCTGCAGACATCGGCAATATTCACTAAAAATTAGCAATGTTCCGCTACATTTGCCTTTGGCAACACTGATTATTTCTCACCCTAGATATGGGGTGAGAGTCAGTGAGGCGGCAGGCTCGCTGCAGATCGGACAGGAGTTTTCCGCACTCTTGTGCACTCACACTCGTCCCAACAGGTTCTATGCACAAATATTTCCAGGACATTCCAGTACGGGTCCCGCATCATTAGGGTTAACTAGTACTGTTAGGTTATGACTTTAAATTGGCACTGGCTGAGTTGGCATTGAATTGACTTGGCACAGGTTAAGATCTACTGATTGAAATGGTCTGATGGTTAAGTTGACCAGGAAACACAATACCTTGCCGCCCCACTTGGGAATCGACCGGACGAATTTCTTGGTGCGGATGTCGACGATGTTGCCTTTGTCAGGGTCGATGAGCGCGACCTGGGTGGGCTTGTTGGGCAGCGGGACCACCAGGTGAAAATCCTTGTAGGCCGGGTACTTCAGGGGCATCTTGTGGACCAGGGTACCCGTCTTGGCGTGGTAGACCAGTATGGCATCCTCAACGTGATAAAAAAACAAAGAAGCTATATGTAAAGTCAGTGATAGATCAGTATCCTCAACATGATAAGAAACAAAAAGGCTATGTGTAAAGTCAGTGAAAATAGGGTAGCTTGGCATGGTAGATCAGCAGGGCATCCTCAACATGATAGGAAACAAAATAAAGAGGCTATGTGTAAGTCAGTGAAAATAGGGTAGCTTGGCATTGTAGATCAGCAGGGCATCCTCAACATGATAGGAAACAAAATAAAGAGGCTATTTGTAAGTCAGTGAAAATAGGGTTGCCTAAACTGAATAAGATGCGGAAATATACTTAGACTACCAGCCTATAAGCGTGGTACCTTTATTAGTTTTGTGGTATAATAATAATAATATTTATTCAGTTAGCAATTTACAGAGTTGGTACCACATAGTTTGTTACAAATATGACATGTACCAGCCTTGCATAATTCCAACTAAGGATAGCCCAATAAGGCCGTTAGGCGTAACGTGATTGGCTCGTAATCCTAGAGTCCCAGGTTCGATTCCCGCCCTGGGTACAGATTTTCGGGAGGCTATTTCAGCATCTATCAAAATCTATGGGTGTTGGTAAAATTGTAAAGATGTTTGAAAGTAAGATTGAAGCTCTATAACCCTATAACGAGCCGGTGTAAAAAACAAATCCTACATATGCATGTTTAAGTAAGACAAAGAACGAATATATTTTGTTTGCCTTTCAGTACAAACCCCAACACCCTGGAAGACACTGTGGCTGAATGCTTTAAGACTTTATTTTGCTTCATTTATTCTTTATTTACCATTCAGTACAAGTCCCAATACTTAGGGGAACGTTGTGGCTGAAGGCCGTGCAGATACATTAGATATTACATACTGATTAAGTTAACCCCTTCTGTACCGGCGCCGTATTTTTTATGTTATGTTAGCTATATTTAGACGATTTTGTGTAATTTAAGAAGGATCTGTGGTAGTAAATAGGGTTAAGTGTGATAGTTCGAAGCCTTTTAATTGCTCCTTTTTTAACTGAATAAAATAGTCTATTAGTAGCCAGAATAAAGTTAATAATATGTTGCCGATACAGGTGTTAATAACTATTGTTTAAGCTCAGAACATTGAAGACAAAAGCTATATTGGCAAAACTACATAATACCTGATAGAAAAGTGTAGTAACAGATTAACTCAACAGAATCAGAAAACGTGTAGTAACAGATTAACTCAACAGAATAATTTAGTCACTGGTATTTCTTAATACGGATGTTCATTTTCTTTGAATTATTAATAGCCTCTTAATATTTCAGCAGTAACTTATATGTATATCCAGAATTGTATATTCTATCAAATTAACTTTCGTGGAATTGTTTTTTTTTTTTCAGACATAGGGAATTTGCGTTGATCCTATCGATCTTTTCAAGTATTCAATGGATTTTGTTTTTCTTTCTAGGATATGACTAGGGTGACCTAATATAGGCACAAGTCTAGGAAGTCCTACAACAGGAGTATCTAAACTGACGTAAATGTTTTAAAACATTTTACTTCAAAATTCCATTGTTTTGGTTCATCCTGTTTTATTTAGATTACATTTATTTTGTAATATACATATATTTCTTATTTTTTTTTATTTTTTTTTTTTCAGTTCCGGACCATTTAGGCACTAGGTACCGGTAACTGATATTACAAAATATAATGCTAAATATCTCCCCCCCCCCCCCCCCAAGTGATCAGGCTGTCAAACCGGAGCAATTTTGTTTAAACACTTTAATGCATATAAGAAGGAATACAAGAACATTCAAATGAAATAGCATTTTTGGACATTATATCACTTCCAACATAATTTGAACTATAAGCCACACTAGGAGTGAGGTTTGGCATCTTCTACCCAACCGTAGCCGTTTCTGTCTACCTCTTTTCCTGTACTACTTTTCCTTCTAGGTGTTGGCGAGATCGCTAGATTAGGTGGCACTGAAAGGGGGGCTGCGGACGGAGGAGGCATTGGCCCGGGGGTGCCCTCTCAGAGACAGATCTCATCTCACCCTGGCCCCTTCGGGGGCCCGAGCTTCTGGTTTCGGTCTACCGGATTCGAGGCTATACGGCCAGACAGTCTGGGGAACTACAACAACAACAACAATTATAAATCACAAATTTGTCTTTGCATAAAAACTAATAACATCTACAAACCAAGGAAACTTCTTTGATTTGACACCTCACTAGTGATTCTACCTTAAGTCCATCAACGGAAGGTATGACGAGGAAGAGCCCGTCCGCCGTGACTGCCACCTCCCTGAAGGATCTGATGGGGTAGTCCAGCGTGTACACGGCCGCCCCCCCTGGCACCGACCGGGTCACCAGGCAGCACCATAACTCACCGCTCTCATGGGGTACCTGACAAATGGAACACCGATATTAGATGTTTACAGGGGGGTATTTGGGGACACGCTTCTCCCTCAGGTTTAGCCACATTAGTTTTGAGATATAAAGACATTCACCCCAAATAAAATAACGTTCCAGTCAGTACTACCCACCTTAGACACCGTGACGAACTTGGTGTCTTCGTCGAGGAGCATCAGCTGTTGTACGTTCTTCTGTTCCGTCTTGTACACCACGGCCTGGGCGTACACGTTCCAGATCAACACGTTCCCGGATTCGGTCGACACTATGTACCTGTTGTGGGAGTGGGGCAACTATTAGACGATTCTATTCAGCTTAGGAAGGATGTCTACCCATTCTAGGCTACACACTATTTTGGATTTTTAGAATGACCACTATGGCATATATTTAGCAATTAATCAAACGAATCGGACAAAAATTTCAGACATGCGGCTGCTGTGAATACTCCTATTGTAAAAGTTGACTTCAATTAATGTTTCGTGGAGCATTGACCTAAGCATTAGAAGTGATGGTGTAAATATTGACTTCAATTAATGTTATTAATGTTTCCTACAGCACTGACCTAGCATTATCAGTGATGGCTGCGTGCGTGACGATGGCCCCTAGCGGTGAGTCGGCTAACTTACTGACCAGCCGACCCAGCCTCAGGTTCCAGATGCCCACGCAGTTCCTGGTCACCGTCACTGCCAGCGGGTGGTTCGGTGCCAGACTGAGGAAAAAGGCAAATTATTTAACCGCTTCTGTACCGGCGAAGTCTATGTAATTTTATTCTGGTGGATGGAATATAATTCCAAATGAAGCCATTACTTTTAAGCTCCTCGGTGGTCTAGTTGGTTAGGTGCTGGAGTGCTGCACTACTGGCCTGGGTTCGAACCCTCGCTGGGGCATGACACAAAAATATTAATGTATTAAGGCTCTACTTGTTTATCAGTGAGGCCTTCAATGTGCCCCAGATTACTTGTATCCTTCTCTAGTACTCAGTTGCTAGCGTTTGTGTGTGAGGTGTTTGTGTGTGAGGTATCTAGCTACGTGATCACGAGTCGGAGTGGGTGGTGGTGGATTTTTTTATTTTTTTTTTTTTTTTTTTTTAAGAGACACTGAACGGAGGAAGGAAAAACACAGATAAAACAAAAAGGTCCATGTGCCTAAAGGCATCCTCCATTCATAAAATGTTTGGAACAACTGGATTTAAACATTTGTAGATTGTAAGTTTGTGGAAAGCAATTCGAGGGAAGTGAATTCCAAAGAGTAGTAGCTCTGGGGATAAATGAATTCTGATAAGCAGAAGTTCTGCATTGTGGAGGAGAAAGTGTAAATTCATGGGCGCTCTCAGCTGCCCTAGTTCTACGGGGAAAGATGTGGAGAGGCGGCACAATTGAAGCAAGTTCCTCGGAACAATTGCTGTGAAAATATCTGTAGAATAATGCAAGGGATGCAACGTGGGATATAATTCCAAATGAAGCCATTACTTTTAAGCTCCTCGGTGGTCTAGTTGGTTAGGTGCTGGAGTGCTGCACCACTGGCCTGGGTTCGAACCCTCGCTAGGACATGACACAAAAATATTAACAATTAGACGATCGTATTCAGCTTAGGAAGGATCTTTAGTAATCATAAGGCTTCGAACTATCTCAATCAACCCATTTAACTACCACAGATCCTTACTAAACTGCATAAAATCATCCAAATATAGCTAGAGTAAAATATAATAGACGTCGCTGGTACAGATTGGGTTAACTCTTTGAAGACGGGTGACATCTTTTCTACATAATTCTAATTATACTAAGATTATTTTATGCAGCTTAGGAAGGATCTGTGGTAGCTATAAGGGTTAATTTAGATAGTTTGTAGCCTTTTAATCGCTAGAGGTCCTTCGTAAACTGAACAAAATCGTCTAATAGTAGCCAATATTTTAAAAATATGGACATCACCCGCAGTGAAAGGATTCAGATAAGTCTGTGAAGGATCCATGCACTGTGTGAGGATGACCAATTAAGGGGAGATGGGCCTTTTTTCTGGTCCCCCTTCTTCCTCGTGTTTAGCCCCATTAGTTTTCAGATTTTATGACGTTCGGCCCATAATTCTCTGGCACTTGAGGGGTTAAGGTATGCCATTATAGTATTGTAGGTTATATTATGTTATGTAGTACTATGTTATGCTACCTGATGTTGTTAATATTATTGTATGCCATTCTATTATTGTATGTCATGATATGCTATACCAAGACCCAATAACGATACAATGACTAATAACTACCTGATATCGTCCACCTGCAACTCGTGTCGATGAATGACGTGCACTTGCTCGAAGATGTTGTTGATATTCCACACCTTGACCGTCCTGTCCAGCGATGATGTGATTACCTGTGGAGAGACATGGGACATTGACGTTGTACTCCTTTGTACATTCGGGGTCACTTATTATTGTCCCCTGCTGTACAGTCGGCCAAATAAGTGATGTCTCAGCAGAAAGTCTATTTTGATCAATAATTGGTATCAGCAATATCTAAACTCTTCCCAAATGGTAGAAATATTAGACTGATTACTCTAGCCGTTTCTTAGTTATAGATGTTTGTAGTTGTGCTTTATGGACTTCAGACTGACGTTAGAATGCAATAATGAGCTGAATACTTATAAGATGTTAATTTAGAAGCTTCAGTAGTTACACAATCGAATTAAGACTGACGTTAGAATGCTATAATGAACTGAATACTTACAAAATGTAAATTCGGAAGCTTTTGAGATCAGACTTGCCGAGAGAAAGATGCTGGGAAGAGAAGCTCCGTGTTTAATTTTTTAGAAGACTTACCGAGTTCCATGATCCGACGACCAGAGCGACCATGTCAATAATGCGACCAAAGTGAGCGTCCAGGACCTTGAGTAGCGCCTGAGTGTCCAGCTCCCACACGTACAGGTTCTTTCTGGGGAAGGAACCACACGTTAGATTTCGTTAGATTTCCCATGGTTTTACGCTGGCCACACAGACTTTACTATCCCAGCGAGGAGGTCAGGACTTAATTATAGTATGTATGTATGTATATAGAACTATATACAGTTTGTATGTATGTATGTATATACTCAGGCACATACGCCATAGCTGGGTGTGGCCGACTCGAGACAGAGCCCGAACAGAAACAGTATTTAAAGTTCCAATTTTTAGGGTCCGTAACCACTTTTGCGTTCCCTCGGCCCTTTCTCTGTCTCGTCTAGTAGGTGAAATTTACAAGGGGAGGAGGATTCCTAGCCACCCAACCCACGAGGGGAGGAGGATTCTTAGCCTCCTGTCCCTTAATTCTAACACGATAGTATGGGAAAATGGTAAGAAATTATAGCAAAGAAGAAGGCTCTCTAAAGAAAGGAGGCTCTAAGAAGAAGGCTCCAGAAAAGATTATAAATATACAAATATTTCACTTTTTAGTAGGCATAATACTCTACATATATTATAATTTCCACTGATACTAATATTTATGATAAAAAATATATATTTTATGACTGACTTGATTCTCGTCACATCAAAATCGTAATCCTAAAGTTAATCTTGAGAAACTATAGTCCATTCATTATAGGTACGCCAGAAATCGTGACCCCTGACCTCTGTAACTAAAAAAAGGGCTGGAGCAAATGAGCTTCAAATTGCCACACCCATTCCCTATATACAGTAACTCTTCCCAAATGGTAGAAATAATAGCTCGATTACTCTAGTCGTTTCAGAGTTAAAGAGATTAGTGGTGAAGAAATTTGGGCTGTAAATGACCACACCCATTCCCTATCTGACTCTTCCCAAATGGTAGAACTATTAGATCAATTACTCTAGTTTTTTTTAGAGTTATAGAGGTTAGTGGTCAAGAGCTTTGGCCTGACTATAATGAACAGACTATAGACAAATAGACAAGCAGACAGATAGATAGATAGATAGATAGATAGACAGATGATTATGTGAATAGCTGAACCCACAAATATATAGATAGATAGATAGATAAAGATAAATAGATAGACAGAGAGAGAGAGAGAGAGTGTGAGACAGATGACAATATGAATAGCTAAACCCACAGATAGATAGATTGATAGACAGACAAGCAGACAAATAGATAAATAGACAGACAGACAATAGATATACTGTACTTACCTGACCCCCGCCACAGCATACTTGTAACCCTTGGACAGCACACAGGAATTGGACTTGAGGAGCTGGGTGGAGATGTTACGAATACCGTGCGGCAATTTTAGACTCCAGGCCTTCCCCGTCTCACACTCCCACACCTGTTATTAAAAAGATAGACAGGTAGGTAATTAGAGAGATAGACAGACATACGGGTGGATAATTAGAATGATAGACAGATAGACTGGTAGGTAATTAGATAGACAGACAGACAGACAGACAGACGGGTGGATAATTAGAAAGATAGACAGGTAGGTAGGTAGGTAATTAGAGAGACAGACATACAGTGGATAATTAGAAAGATAGACAGGTAGGTAGGTAGGTAGGTAATTAGATAGACAGACATACGGGTGGATAATTAGAAAGATAGACAGGTAGGTAGGTAGGTAATTAAATAGACAGACATACGATGGATAATTAGAAAGATAGACAGGTAGGTAATTAGATAGATAGACAGACATACGGGTGGATAATTAGATAGACAGACAGGTAGGTAATTAGCTAGATACACAGACATACGGGTGGATAATTAGATAGACAGACATACGGGTAGCTAATTAGAAAGATAAATAGGTAAATAATTAGAAAGAATGGGACTGATTATTATTATTATTATTATTATTATTATTATTATTATTATTATGATTTACCCATTCAATACCAGGGACGTCCTTTTCATCATATTCTGGCAATTATTAGACAATAGACAGACAGACAGACAGACAGACGGGTGGATAACTAAGATAGATAGGCAAGTGGATAAGTAGATATACAGACATACGGGTGGATAATTGACCACTTACGAGTTTCAGGTTATAAGGAAGTTGGAGTTTTTTACTTTGATATTTAGCAGAATTACCAGCTAAAATGCGGTTGTAGTACTTTTATAAAAACATACAAATAAATTCGACATACGTTTTATCCATTAGACATCTACTTTATCATTGTATTTCTGTTTAATACCGATGTTTACGGCACCAACTTCCTTATAGCCTGAAACTCACAAGTGGTCAATTAGGGAAGCTGTACAGTCGGGCTAATAAGTAATGACTCCGCACCAATTATGCTTTGATCAATAATTGGTATCAGCAATATTTTCACATGATTTCTTCTTTTTGAGTGAGATATACTGTACAACCATGTTCCTACACTTACCCACCCTATTCAACATCTGGCAGACATTATTACAGCACAGAGCAAGCCAAATGTAATGACAGCTGGGACATGACTTATTCGCTCCACCGTAACACATACCCACCCTATTCAATATCTGACAGACATTAATACAGCACAGAGCAAGCCACACGTAATGCCAGCTGGGACATGACTTATTAGCGCCACCGTACCTGAAACCCCATCATGAAGGTCCCAATGAGGTGGTTTTGGTCGTGTGTGAGGTGCAGCATCAGTAGTTTGCGGTCGTTCTGTGCCACTATCCTCTCCAACGACCAGCACAGATCCCCCTCCTCATCCTCCCCTCGTCGGTCGTACACACACACGTCGTCGCCGTGCTCCGCCGTACATACGTACAGTTTCTGACGATCCCGGGACCACGTCATTACGCTGCAGGGATAAAGGATTGTTTATTTGTATTGTATTGTATTTTTTAGGCCTATTTTTATTATATTGTTATGATACATTTATATATTTTTAATTGTATCCCCTGACCTATGAAACTCCAGAACAGGGAGGATCTTGTTGCTGACCACCTTAGTGTGGATAAACATGAGGGAGAATGGGGTCAAAAAAAAAAAAAAAAAAAAACACCCCTGACCCATGAAACTCCAGGATATGGAAGACCTTGTTGCTGGCCGACCTAGTGTGGCTAAACATGAGGGAGAAAGGGGTCCAGAAAGTAGCATATACCTCCACTGACCTATGGAACTCCAGGACGGGGAAGACCTAGTGTGGCTAAACATGAGGGAGAAAGGGGTCCAGAAAGTAGCATATACCTCCACTGACCTATGGAACTCCAGGACGGGGAAGACCTAGTGTGGCTAAACATGAGGGAGAAAGGGGTCCAGAAAGTAGCATATACCTCCACTGACCTATGGAACTCCAGGACGGGGGAAGACCTAGTGTGGCTAAACATGAGGGAGAAAGGGGTCCAGAAAGTAGCATATACCTCCACTGACCTATGGAACTCCAGGACGGGGAAGACCTAGTGTGGCTAAACATGAGGGAGAAAGGGGTCCAGAAAGTAGCATATACCTCCACTGACCTATGGAACTCCAGGACGGGGAAGACCTAGTGTGGCTAAACATGAGGGAGAAAGGGGTCCAGAAAGTAGCAAATACCACCCCTGACCTTGGTGGCTGCCCTAATGTACAGCAGGAGGTTCTTGTTGTCCAAATGTTTTATTTATATATATATGTTATTTTATATTGTTTTACTATTACCGGTATATATATATATAATTGTTTTTGTTTGCTCCCTAGGCCTCTATCAAGCTGGGAAAAAAAAAAAAAAAAAAAAAAAACATCCCAAAGACTCCCCTTAACACCCCAGCCGCGGGGCCCCACATATGTCGGGCGAGAGAACCATGGCCACCCCTGCGGGACCCGACAATATCCGGGTGGGATGTTGAGCACATTATCGGCTCTGAGAGAGAGTCCACGCGTTGGGAGGACAATAGGCGGGCTCTGACCGCTCGGCATGGACCGAGTGAGGCGACTGAGCTCCCCACCACAACATTCCACACCCCTGCCCTCGCGAGACAATGAAAAAACTCAGGATTTTACCGTATTTTAGGGTTTTTGCCTTCGTGTTGCGCAATTGTTGCAAGAGAACCCGTGGTCGTACAAGGATAATTCAGGTATCATTGGAAAGCTCTATTATCACCCTTTCACGGATACATAATTGTATTACGCTCTGGCTCTTGTTTATGCATTAAAAAGAGCATGGAATGAAGCTCGTTTAGGGAAAATATGGGTCAATATACAGGAGGCGCTACAATATTGGTAAAAAATTAAGCTCAATAGCGTGTGATTAAGCGATTTTTCTCCAAATTGTTGATGTAGGTGTCATTCCCGGGAAACTAACATAATACATATTATATGGATATTTACGTTTTAAGGGTTTGTTTACACTTCTTCTTTTTCGTCTTCATCTGGGAGACTTCTTTTTCGTGACTGTCAGTCAACAACTGAGACATCTGGTGGCGAATGCAATGAACTATACTGGTGGCGTCGTAGCCAAAGTAATCACCCTACCTAATTCATGCCAAGAGTACTCGAGTTCACTGACACGTGATGTCTATCGACCAATCAGGTGATGCCATGATTTGGAAAACAGGTGGCCCAGGATATAAGCTGTCAGTTTGACTCTGGCCAGCTTGTGTAGAGGGTGTGAGCCGATCAAAGCTTTTTCCACCGTCTTTAAAAACACTGAGGCTGCTTAAGACCTTTTCGCCTTCCAATAAGTGTAAACTGTCCAAAGTGCAATAACCAGTGTTCCAAATACAGCTGACGAGGACAGCTGGTATTGAAATGCACATACACTTGTTTTACATGGAAAAATTCGAAACAAAAATCCACCAGCTGTTGACCAAGATGAGTGGTGATCGAGCCTCCAGCGGCCAGCCAGGCAGCCCAGTACCTCCTCTGTTCATTAAGGTTAGTTGGTTGGTTGGGACAACATAAAGGAGCCGGACCACAGCTAGCTAGGGAATCTTAATGGGTCATCGCAAAGTAACAAAGTAAAAGATTTTTTCGCATAGGATTAAACTGGCATGCAAGGGCTAGTTGGTTACCATACTGATGTTTTGGACCGACAGTTAGCCCATCGATCTTTTTAGGCCTAATAGGTCCGGTAGAGCATAGGCTATACATCATTGCTATATATGTCATTAAGAGCTGAAATGAATTATAAGGGAGAACAAAAATAACATAAAATACATAGGCCTACTGTAAAACAACAAGTTTTTCAGCCAGTACCCAACCAGCGGGGGTGTGGGGGCGGCAGCCCCCACCAATAATAC
>JBAKBP010024170.1:0-35668 GCA_037953745.1 Lithodes maja
CTAATGAAATATTCGTATAATATAGCACAATATGCCTCTAGACCCTAATGAAATATTCGTATAATATAGCACAATATGCCTCTAGACCCTAATGAAATATTCGTATAATATAGCACAATATGCCTCTAGACCCTAATGAAATATTCGTATAATATAGCACAATATGCCTCTAGACCCTAATGAAATATTCGTATAATATAGCACAATATGCCTCTAGACCCTAATGAAATATTCGTATAATATAGCACAATATGCCTCTAGACCCTAATGAAATATTCGTATAATATAGCACAATATTCCTCTAGACCCTAATGAAATATTCATATAATAATGCACAATATGCCTCTAGACCCTAATGAAATATTCGTATAATATAGCACAATATGCCTCTAGACCCTAATGAAATATTCGTATAATATAGCACAATATGCCTCTAGACCCTAATGAAAATATTCGTATAATATAGCACAATATGCCTCTAGACCCTAATGAAATTATACGATATGCCTCTAGACCCTAATGAAATATTCGAATAATATAGCACAATATGCCTCTAGACCCTAATGAAATATTCGTATAATATAGCACAATATGCCTCTAGACCCTAATGAAATATTCGTATAATATAGCATAATATTCCTCTAGACCCTAATGAAATATTCTTATAATATAGCACAATATGCCTCTAGACCCTAATGAAATATTCGTATAATATAGCACAATATTCCTCTAGACCCTAATGAAATATTCGTATAATATAGCACAATATTCCTCTAGACCCTAATGAAATATTCTTATAATATAGCACAATATGCCTCTAGACCCTAATGAAATATTCGTATAATATAGCACAATATGCCTCTAGACCCTAATGAAATATTCGTATAATATAGCACAATATTCCTCTAGACCCTAATGAAATATTCGTATAATATAGCACAATATGCCTCTAGACCCTAATGAAATATTCGTATAATATAGCACAATATGCCTCTAGACCCTAATGAAATATTCGTATAATATAGCACAATATGCCTCTAGACCCTAATGAAATATTCGTATAATATAGCACAATATGCCTCTAGACCCTAATGAAATTATACGAAGACCCTAATGAAATATTCGTATAATATAGCACAATATGCCTCTAGACCCTAATGAAATATTCGTACAATATAGCACAATATGCCTCTAGACCCTAATGAAATATTCGTATAATATAGCATAATATTCATCTAGACCCTAATGAAATATTCGTATAATATAGCACAATATGCCTCTAGACCCTAATGAAATATTCGTATAATATAGCACAATATTCCTCTAGACCCTAATGAAATATTCGTATAATATAGCACAATATTCCTCTAGACCCTAATGAAATATTCTTATAATATAGCACAATATGCCTCTAGACCCTAATGAAATATTCGTATAATATAGCACAATATGCCTCTAGAGCCTAATGAAATATTCGTATAATATAGCACAATATGCCTCTAGACCCTAATGAAATATTCGTATAATATAGCACAATATGCCTCTAGACCCTAATGAAATATTCGTATAATATAGCACAATATTCCTCTAGACCCTAATGAAAATATTCGTATAATATAGCGCAATATGCCTCTAGACCCTAATGAAATATTAGTATAATATAGCACAATATGCCTCTAGACCCTAATGAAATATTCGTATAATATAGCACAATATTCCTCTAGACCCTAATGAAATATTCGTACAATATAGCACAATATGCCTCTAGACCCTAATGAAATATTCGTATAATATAGCACAATATTCATCTAGACCCTAATGAAATATTCGTATAATATAGCACAATATGCCTCTAGACCCTAATGAAATATTCGTATAATATAGCACAATATTCCTCTAGACCCTAATGAAATATTCGTATAATATAGCACAATATTCCTCTAGACCCTAATGAAATATTCTTATAATATAGCACAATATGCCTCTAGACCCTAATGAAATATTCGTATAATATAGCACAATATGCCTCTAGAGCCTAATGAAATATTCGTATAATATAGCACAATATGCCTCTAGACCCTAATGAAATATTCGTATAATATAGCACAATATGCCTCTAGACCCTAATGAAATATTCGTATAATATAGCACAATATTCCTCTAGACCCTAATGAAATATTCGTATAATATAGCGCAATATGCCTCTAGACCCTAATGAAATATTAGTATAATATAGCACAATATGCCTCTAGACCCTAATGAAATATTCGTATAATATAGCACAATATTCCTCTAGACCCTAATGAAATATTCGTATAATATAGCACAATATGCCTCTAGACCCTAATGAAATATTCGTATAATATAGCACAATATTCCTCTAGACCCTAATGAAATATTCGTATAATATAGCACAATATGCCTCTAGACCCTAATGAAATATTATTTGGAAGATGTCACTAGTCTTCAGAGTGCAATTATTTCGAAATTCACAAAGTTATTAATGTTCGCCAATTTCCATAAAACTAAACTGTCCTAGATTACTGGTAGATTATCACTTAATGAGGTGGGGTGGTTCTGGACCCATTTCTTCCTCATGCTTAGCCCCATTTAGGTTTGATATTATATGATGTTCGCAATATTAGTTTGGCAATACAAATAATGATAATATAATTAATTAAACTAATACTAAAAAATAATACAATTCAAAATAACCACCTTATTGATTCAGATAAATGTTATTCGGTGTCACGGTAATTCACAAGTACTTGAGATATATTGCTTCTCTGATTAGCATAACAAAGTATCTGAATCATTAATTAATGTTGACAAAGTCTTAGGTTCAAGAGGGGATTTTTTTTTTGTGGACCTAATGTTTAGCCCCATTAAATTTTGAGATAAGATGTTCGCCTCATTAGTTGCCTGCAATTTTGGATTCTACTGACAGAAATCCACACATATTCATCGAAGGATTTTATTTGTTTATTTGTTTTTTTTTATTATTTTTTAGATGATGGCAACTCCCCTCCCTCCCCTCCCCCCTCCCCCCCCCCTCCCCCCTTCACATGTGCAGCTAATTTGTTGCTAATTATGATCATTTGCAATTCCTGTTACAAGACATACTAGTTGCACCATTAGTTATTATATTTAATTTATTTCACTCCAACACCAAACGCCTCTCAATGAAATCATGTGATCTACCGGGATTCGAACCTGGGTTACCACACTCATATTATAAAACCTTCTAACTGTCTTGATAGCGTAATGCATAAGTACGCGGGATTTCGGTGTGAGTGTCCTAGGTTCGAGTCCTTGGAGTGCCACATGTATTTATTGATTTAAGTAATTGAGTTTAGAAGTGACGTTGGTTGGTGAAAAAAAAAAAATTATACCATTAAATATTTTCTAATTCCAAGGAAAACTGTAATATAATTCGGCTATTGTTTAAAGGGAGGTATGCTTTGTCTGTGTTTGTGTTTTTTTCTTGACTCCCTTCTCCCTTATGTTTAGCACCATTTAGTTTTGAGAGCTTAAGACGTTCACCCCATTATTTTGTCGATTTTAAGACCTTTCATCCCATTTCTTGGTCAATATCAAGATCTTTTGTCCCATTTAGGTGGCGATTTTTTCCTGGCGAGCGATAGCGAGATTGTAATTTTAGAGGAACTGGCCTTCGGCCAAGACATTTGTCTACCGACAAATGTACAAAATTATCTTGAGGGTGTTTTTTAAGCTTGTTAGAGGTCTAGGAAGCAAACTAAAATCCTCGTTTAAGATGGGAATGAGTCAATTTCTCGCTAGCTTTAAAAAAACTGGCTATAAGTCCCTTAATGGTCTCGATATCTCAACAAAACTCTGAACTCTCTAATACACCAGGTCTGTCAATCACCCGCCGTCACCCGACCCTCGCTACGAACCGACACACCATATCATTACCGTATTCCCGGAGCGGAGTCAAAGTTACGGAACCTTGAACACGGGAGACACAACGTAGCGCATATTACGGAGGGCACTGACAGACCAAACGCGTAATGAGAGGTGTGTGAGAGAAGTTAATGGTTTTAGTTCACCAAGAGGAGAGTGTAATAAGTTTAGTGGAGAGATAAGTTTTTAGCTGCAATGAAAAAGAATATTGGGCTATATGTGAGTTCTATATATATATATATATATATATATATATATATATATATATATATATATATATATATATATATATCTTATTTCAAGATTTAATACACATAAGAATAACTAGCTACTAATAAATATGTATAAGAGGGGAATAAGTTTAATGGGGAGTACAAGTTTTTAGCTACACTGAAAAGGAATATTGAAATTTGTGAGTTATATATATATACAGTATATAATATATATTATTGAGATTTAATGCACAGAAGAACTAGTAATAAATAATATACACAAAGTTAATGGTACTGTAATAAGAGGGGAATGAAGTTACGTTTTTACCTACACTGAAAAGGAATATTGAAATTTGTGTTTTGTATATATTTGCTTGAGAATTAATACACATAAGAATAACTAGTAATTTATACAAAGTTAATGGTTTTAGTACACCAAGAGAAGAGTGTAATAAGTTTAGTGGTTAGATAAGTTTTTAGCTACAATGAAAACAATATATTGGGTTTATGTGGGTTTTATGTAGATTATCTTAAGAATTAATGCACATAAGAATAACTAGTCATTTATAATCTACACAAAACAAGTCAATGGTATTAGTATGCAAAGAGAAAACGTGTGAAATGAGTTATATTGGGTAGGGTATAAGTTTATAATTATATACTGTATATACAGGTATATGTATATTTATTCTAAACACATATATAGCATATTGTGAATTGTAATGTAATTTATATTTATTATTTGCTAAACAAATATACAGTATATACAACCATTAATAATAAATAAAAGATAAATAATTAGAGAAATTATATCCTGGAAATAAGATTTTGGATTTTTTTTTTTTTGTCTAGCAACATGCATGAGCTTGAGGAAAAATTTAATGAAATCACGTTTTTCAGCTCGAAATATAACTAAGTGCACATAATATAGTGCTACGTGTTAGAGTAATAAAGCTAATCACAATTCAATTCAATTATCTATGAATGTTTCTTCCATAATCATTTGTGAATTCATTAGCTTATTGTAAAATGCTAAAGAACCTTATCAGATTTTTAAAACTACCACATCCAGATAAGCATGGACCTTTTGGAGTATTTTTCCAAGAGATTTCTAAAAATATCAAATATACTTATAGCATAAATTATAAGTCTGAATGAAAACTTAGACACATGCATATTAAATTTATCTGGTATGGTGTGTTATATTGTAATTTATCTGGTATGGTGTGTTATATTGTAATTTATCTGGTATGGTGTGTTATATTGTAATTTCATAGTAGCTTCCGGTTAGATGTCTCTATATTCTTTTAGAATATGTGATGGATATATGATTATTATGACAAGAATACATGCACACTATTGACAGTCTTTCTTGCAAGAGATAAAGTATTATGATTAATGAAGGATTAAGACTTGAACCTATGTCTTTATGTAAGGCATAGGGGAAAATGTACTTGTATGGTTTCTTCATCATAGGCCTAATTACCCCAAAAAGGGGATACAGGAACTTCTGATAGTCCAAAAGTGGTCCTCTCTTTTATTTAATTAATCCCTGCTGGATCTTGCATACAATTAAGTATTGGGAAACTGAAAAATGTTATGTTATGCTACGGCTTCTATTATATATATATATATATTTTGAGATCAGCTTTGTTAAACTTGCTTCACCGGAGATAACCTGCCAACTTGAATATATTAATCAGATCCTTTCAGTTTCTGTGACCTTTATAAAATCGTCTAAAGGTAGTGGAAAAAAAGTTGAGGAATGATATATGGTAGCTATAAGGATTAAGGTGACTTTTAATGGGTGAAGATTAAATCTTCTAAGAGTTACCAAATATAATGAAAAATATGTCAACGGTACTGAATGCGATATACCATGTTCATATTTTGAGTGAGCATTCCTGTTTGTCTGTGTAGCAAAGTCGATCTAGTCTCAATGAATGTATTTTGATGAAACTGTCGGTATTTTGTATTAATATTTACCTTTGGTTACCTCACTTTCCTATCTCCTGCAAACCTTTCCACACGGTAACTCTGCTTCAGGCCAAATCCTTCTCGAATCACTCGGGGTATGCACCTACCATGAATCATAATGTAAAACTTGCAAAATATACAAACCAAAGCTGGGACGATACACGATAAGGGCAGAGGAACTTCTCAAACTAGGGTTCTATAGGGATTGGGCCCATACGGGATTGGAACCTAACCTAACCGGGCCCAATCCCGTGGTCACCCAAACGAGCTATGTGGAAATAACACTTAATAAAATTTCTTTAAGTTTGAGATAATCGCAACTTTATAACTTTAATTTTCGCAATTGTCTGTTCAAGCTTAGCCATCTCCGCTGAACCCATTTTACTGAGCCTATTGCACCAATCAAGTTTAAATACCTCTTTAATATACTGGTACCCCTTTCTTTTTAATTTATCCTATTATGTTTACATACGACATCTTGACAAGCGAATCCTGAAGATTTAAACTTTATCATAGGAAAGATTTCAAAAGGCAGTGTACATATAGTAACGAAAATGATCTGGACTAGTCTGATTTGTATCAAAACTCGCATAAGGGTATTTTATGGTTTGAGATTAGCTCGATCAAGTAAGTTGAATGACACAATAGCGATTTAGGGGAAAGTTTAACAAAGCCTAACTAATATACCGAAAATAGCATTTTCTATTACACAAACCAGCAGTGTTAATGGAAGAAACGCCTGTATTGTAGATTATATTGGGATATATTATATTTACATTAATTTCGCAGTTGAGAGTTCATATTGGGCCCAGATTAATGTCGTTGAGTGCATAGTATATGCAAGATGAATAACTAGAAATTAATCTATCCTTACAGTATAGGATCACTGCAAACCTAGCTTAACAATAAACACCCACTTGGTGGTATTTTGCTAATAAGGTCCAAATGTTTTACATGATCTGATAACCAGATTTTCGTATACCTAACTCATAACCACAGATGTGTACACATTTTTTTTTTTTTTTTTGCAGAAATTACTCTGAAAAACATTGACTCAAACCTATTAAGCATCCAACCACAAAATACTGGTTCCAAATACACCCATATCAAACCTATTAAGCATCCAACCACAAAACACTGGTTCCAAATACACCCATAATACCAGTGCAATCATTCTCCTGAAAGTAACCTATGACCGTCCTTCAGAGGGAAAATTTCCCAAAGGGACTGAACTTCTCGAAAATGGGCTCCTGTCCTGACGCTATTACAGTATGGTGGCTTACTAATCCAAAAGGGTTGATAGCCTATGAAGTCTTATTTTAAGTAACTGCATTAATTAAATTACCCAACTTTAGAGAAAGTCTAACTATTGACTTACGAATGGTGAGGCAAGCCTACTATTTGTAACGGCTCGTTGGCTTTCTTGTTTCCAATCTACATGTGAAGGTCTAATTACAGGGGAATGGTGGGCTGTTAATTTGACTGAGGAGCATCCCTATCCAAACTATGCATTTAACTCAACATTGTCCATTACCAGGGGACCGGAAACTTTAGTTGTCAAGTTATGCACAACTTCGTAACTTGCTGCGCAACACAGATTAAAGTGAATGGATGAGTGATTCGTACAACATCAAAGTTTTGGTATAATTAACTTTCAATCACCCCTCTCCCACCCCCACCCTATTTTTAACATAAGATGTGCCCGTCTTTAGATTACTCAATATTGGTGGTGTGAAAAGTTTCTGTGAATTGCTGTTGCGTGTTTAAGGCCATAATAATACCTTAATTATATTAAGTTTACTTTGGTTACTCTATATTCTTTGGTTATATTATGATGTTGCCTTGCGTTATATCTCTATACTGTTTTTTCTCAGCTGACGAAAAATTGAATCCCTTTAGCATCTGATTTCTCGATTATGCATGGACCAATCTGATACCATTATGTCATATTATTGCTAAATTTTCACAATTCGCAGCTTATTTCGCTACACAATCTTGGTAATTACATAAATCAGGATGGCGAGATAGCAAAATACCATCAGCTGGAAAAAAAAATCCCAGACTATGGTAACTACTGCAAAAGAATTATATTTTTTTTTTGTCATGGCCTACTGTTTTCCCCTTGATAATACAACAACATAATATTAGGATACGAAAAGATAAACAAAATATGCCATCAAGTGGTTGAAGTACACGCTCCAGTTTAATTTCGTATCGGGGTCGGTTGGTTCGGGGGTCGAAGATCTTGGGATGGTAACAGTCCTATGGCCTTAATTGTAGGTGTAAGGTATTGGCTGTTAAGCCTCTTCTGTTGCTTTTCGCTTTTTGCTGGCCTTGGGAACCGCTAGGTAGGTCTTTGGCAACACCTGAGAGAAGCACCTTATCGGTCTTTGGAAACCTAGATTTTCGGGCCTTTGGAAGCCCCATTAGTTACCTGTAAGTCTTTGATCAGGCCTTGGGAAGTGCCTAGGAGATTTTGAGAAACCCTTCTACAACGCACATGTATCTCGACCTTGGGTCATATAGGCACAGAAGCCGACGGCCCCTCTGCAAGTTTCACCTGAGGTTCCAAGTTGGGTAACGTTGGTGGTGGTGGCCGTGCGTCACCTGATCCGGGTTGTTGTCGAATAGGCCTAGATAACCAATAACAAGCTGGACATGACTAACTACTGTAAATAGTTTTTTTTATTGGGGTTATTCACTATTGCAACAAACACTAAATAGCATGATTTGCTCAAAAGCAGATATCCGGATTGAATTCCCAGGCAGGACAAGACAGTTGGGCAGTCTGGAAATCATCACACGCCTCTGATTGAAGAACATTATAAAGGAAGCTGATGTAAGCGAACTGTTGTGAAGTTCCGTCTTGGGTAAATACGGTTGGTGGGTTCTTTCCTGCATGAATGTAATAACTGAAAATCTTGAGTGGTTTATATTTTGTTTTAGTTTTATTATGATTTTTTTGTTTTTTTATGGAAACAAAAGGCAAAGCTGTCTGAAAAAAGTGTAACTGTGTGAGACCCAAATAGAAACGCTGCAGGAAGCCAGACAAATGAAACAGGAGTACCAGCAACTCCTTATCAGATGCCTATAGGCTTCCCCTGGGTATTGTCATGCTCGATCGGTGTCTATAATATCTCCAAATGAAATTACTACAGTCTCGTCTCTATTGAATGCAAAGAGAGGAGGCGGTGTTTATTGCATTTTATGTGTATTTACGGTTTATTGTTAGTGGTTCCTTCTTCCCATTTGAGCTGAATGAAGAAACCATTATCAGGTATTACAACTTTATTTTAAAACTACAAAACAAACAATAATAATAAACCAAAAATAATTTCAATAAAAGTTAACCAGAAATATTCAGTGTAAATATGAATAAGACAAATTTCTACCCTTACTATTAAGAAAGTATATGCTTTCATTTTAAACTAAAAGAGAAAGTGAAAATATATAATATTTTAGCTTTAACGAAATGGACATCGCATTGAAATACTTCGGCTCAATAAGCTATTGAACAACAACACGAATTGCAAAGTGTCTGAAATTTTTAAATTCTGAAGCGGAATAATCTGAGATTATATATGCGTAATAATTAAGTTTAAAACTGATTTATTTAGTAAAAACAATAAATTTCTTTTGAATCTTTGCAATATCTACATGTCTAGCAAATTGATATCAATGTATTTTTTATCTTCCAATTTGTTTTTACATATTGATATTAAACAAAATAGGTAATGCAATAATTTTGGATTATATACTTTTGCATAATATTCAATATATAATTATTCTACTAAACTAATACAAAATAATATTCATAGTTTAACAGGATGTTATATTATATTACCGGTTATACAGTATATATAGTAGCTAAACGGATTAATGAGATAGCTTCTAACATTTTAAATGAGTGGACGTTCTTCCTAACCTGAATTAAATCGCCAAAATATAGTGAAAAGACTATGACTTGACCCTTAGAGGATTATGATACATTGTGACGGTGTATTCTGGCTTTCATTAAAAGATAAATTCATTCAATTCAAAAATTACCCATCATTTGTGCCCACTGTCAATGGTAGAGCATCATCTATATATATATTATGTTTTGCTTACAATTATATGTGTAAATACAATTATATATACAATTATAATATCTAGCATACCAGTGTAATAATATAAGGCGCTTTTTATTTTTATTGGACGCAAATGTTGCATCCAAAGATCGTTTGTGCATTTTTACTTTGGATGCGATATAAGTGTCCAAAAAACGGGAAAGGTTTAAAGACATTACGATAGGTATATGAAGAAAGAGGTTTGAGTAGGCCATTTTTTACCCTTTAAACTCTCGCAGGTCCTTCCTAATCTGTAAAAAACCGTTCAATGATAACCAGAATAAACTGTAAAAATGCGTCTCAAGGAGTTAACAGTAAAAATAGACTCAATCGTCTTCAACAACCACCTCTTCGCTCAGCTTGGTTCGTCGGCCATCTTCTCTCTTAAGGTGGGATGGGTGGTTCGCTTTCCTGGCCCCCTTTCTCCCTCAGTAACATGATGTTATGACATTAGTTAAGAGATTTTAATACCCTTCGCCCCACTTCGTTGTCAATTTTAAGACCTTTCGTGCCATTTAGTAGTCTATTTTTTCCTGGCAAGCGGTAGCGAGCCTGTAATTTAAAGAGGATTTGGCCTTCGGCCGATCTAGGGGCGTTTTATCAAGCTTGATGGATTACTAGCGAGGACACTAATAATATATAGACCAAAAAATAACCAGTAACCCCTCCCCCCCCCCATCATAAGTATACAAAGCTCTTCTTAGTCCATGAGTAATATCCTAATAGCATAGGTTCAGCTTACGATAAATTGTCATGTCTTTCTGCTGATTACTCGGATATTATGATGATTTTGTGGGGAAAGAAATTGTTAATTATGGAATCTTGACTTATTATGTAGATTTAGTAGTGAAATAGATCAATTGTGATATTTAGAGCTCTAGCAGGTCTACACTTTTTCATTTTAGTATCGAGATTATGCTGCTAAGGGATTTGATTCAGCTCAGAACTAGAGCGACAACTACGAAATCTACATTATCATACAGTTCAAACCAGTTGTTATAGGTGTTCTTGAATGGAGAACATTTATTGATGAATGGATTATTTGTTCATGAACATTGTTTTACCCGTTTTATACTATGAGTAATTTAGTTTTGAGCCGGTATCCTATGTCGACCTGTATAACTTTGCAGCGTCTTATTTGTATTCATATATTGTTCCTGTGATTGGTGCTGATTCGTGAAATTTCGCTACAAGTAGTACATTTTTTTCTTGATTAAAAATACTACTCGATAAAGCAGTCAAACTTAAATACAAAGGCTTTGTTTTATGTTGTCAGGGCTTTAATAACTAAACTACAGTGAAATTGATAATCAGGATGTCTGGCACTAATAGTACTTGCGTTAACTTTTTCTCCTGTGGTCAATGAACATATATTATTATAATGTCGTATATGGGTGAATGTGATAGATTAGGTGCAGGTGTCTGTCTACCATTTCCCTAAATATTTGTTAACTATAGCCTGCTTTCATAAACCAACCTTCAATATGTCCTATGCAGGTGTCACATTATTAAATGCTTGGCTTGCATGTTTGTTGCATTTGATTCCATCCTTTATTTGTAACGAAATAAATGTATGAATACTTAGCTTCAATGTATAAGTTAGCACTTTAGTATGTGTGATTTTATGTGATTTGAGTTTTCATTTTAAACTCTCATTTAGTTTGTAATTGATGTCTTACGCAAATTTGGCTGATTCCTTTCTTTTTCTAATAATCTGCAATTTATAAATAGTATTTGTTCTACCTTGAATCCTCTTTAAATTAAAAGGTCCTACATATAATAACATACCATGGCTATCCTATTGTCCTCTATAATCCCAAAGACACATCTAAATGGCTGTGGAGAAATTAAACTCCTAAGCTAACTAAATTACGCTAGTTAAATTTTTTAATATTTTTAGTATCTGAAAATAAATGTGAAAATAGGACATACATTCATAACTGTCTTGTAAGCAACGGTGCTAAAGCAGTCAAGTGTGTTCACATAACTGTAAGCGATCCATGAGAAAGTGCACTTAAAGGGAGATGCCCCGTTTTTTTTGCTTTGTCTCCCTTCTTCCTCGTGTTTAGCCCCATTAGTTTGTCGATTTCAAGACCTTCGCCCTATGTCTTGGATTTGTTATTCCATACACATACACATACCCGTGTAAGATAACCTCCAGTGCAAGCACACTGAAAATCTTTACATTTCTTCAAACCAGAGACTCCCCCCTAACCAACAATGGCTTTACCCACCTCCCAGGAAAGGTTACCCTCCGGCGGCCATCTTACTTCCCAACAAGACAAAATACCGGATCTCGTTCCTTTGTCTCCTTCTGTAGCGTTAGATCCATTGGGACCCGAGGAGGGCTGATTTTGGATAGCATGATGAGCGGGTCTCTAGGAAAACATGGCATCAAGAGTGTCAATTTTTACCGTGGGACAGCCAAGAGTTATAGCATATATATACCTGTATATATATTTGTTTTTATTTTATTTTATTTTGATATACAGTGTTGTTTTACAGCAAGGACTGCAGAAAATCAGTATTTACCCATTATTTAACAAAATATAGGCTAAGCATCCCCCCCCCCCCCGCCCCCTAGTGGGGATGGTTATGAAGATTAAGGAAAATGGAGTTAGTCAAAGAGGATATAAAGGGAAAAATAAGCTGTATTTGTTGAGGGGGGGGGGGGGGGAACCCCCCTAGGACTTATTGACATATATTTTAATGGTAGGGGGCAAAAGCTCCCTTATAATACATTTTCGACAGTACAGACATATTATATACCAATGTATTATGTGATATGAAAATTCAGTACGCCAGACAAAAATCGATGGTTCACACCGTAAAATCTTACCTAGAATTGTATTATTAGTTAAAACGTAGCTTCATGTTCCTGCCTATTCTTAGCCATGGACTTGATATTAATTTAAGTTGCAATATGTGTTTCATGGGGGTATTGAATTTGGTATACATATACCTTTTGAAAACATGATTTTCTTATTTGATATTCTTAAAATAATGTGAAACTAATGCAGTATGTATTAATGAAATAACACTAGTAAGTTATTTAGGTTTAAAAGTTTGTTAACATATTATGTTTAAATTATTAACGTGCTAAAATTACCATAACGAGTAGTATTTAATCACAGAGAGAGAGAGAGCGAATATACAAACTAAAATGTAGTACCATTTATCATACGTAACATATTATTGCAAATGATGCTAAAACAGTCGATACAACTTTATTTTACTTTGATGTAGTTTCTTCACATTTGATTTTATCCATTCCATATTCTAAATCGGATATTTCTTAGTACGATAACGAGATTTTGACCTGTAAGTGTATATCGCCTGTTTTAATAAAGCGAAGTTATTATTTTATAAATAAAGACATAGTTCATTAAAGTACTTTAACCCTCTCCGACATATGACGCGATTTTAAGCCTATTGGGGATACTTTAAAGCCTTTTGTTACCATCAGGGGTATTTAGAAACCTTTAGTGTAGTTACTTGAACCTCTGCAGTTGTCTTTGAGTTAGCTGTGGGCAGAAAACTACTTTTGGAGAGGTAATTATAAGAGTGAGAGAACTCTATTTCTAATTGCTAATCTGGCAACTTCTGCGTCGTAAATGCGTGAAAGGGTTAAGAATATGACTCATTAAGCCATTTATTTTCGTACTCAAGCATATACAATGTATTAACATAAGGCTAACAAGTACTTCTGTTAATCTATCACAAATGTTGTGATATGCATATTTACTAAGTTATACTTAATAACTTCTATAAGATTTGTTTTTAAGAGACAATGAACGGAGGAAGGAAAAACACAGACAAAACAAAAAGGTCCATGTGCCTAAAGGCATCCTCCATTCATAAAATTTTTGTAACAACTGGATTTAAACATTTGTAGAGTGTGGAAAGCAATTCGAGGGAAGTGAATTCCAAAGAGTAGTAGCTCTGGGGATAAATTAATTCTGATAAGCAGAAGTCCTGCATTGTAGAGGAGAAAGTGTAAATTCATGGGCGCTCTCAGCTGCCCTAGTTCTATGGGGAAAGATGTGGAGAGGCGGCACAATTGAAGCAAGTTCCTCGGAACAATTGCTGTGAAAATATCTGTAGAATAATGCAAGGTTTCTTCGTATGGATAATGTAGGAAGGTCCTGTGTGATTGCAGGGTTATTGATTAATCTAATAGCATTATTTTGAATTTTGTCCAACTGCCTCAATGCAACCACTCCACTTCCACCCCACAGAGGTGAACAGTAATCCATCTGAGAACGCACATGACTTTTATATATCACGGCCAACTGCTCGTCAGTGAAGAATTCTCGAACTCTGTACAGGAGTCCCAGTTTTTTAGAGGCATTCTTAGCAATGCTTCTAACATAATGTGTCCAGCTCAAGTTAGTAGTTAATGTTACACCGAGAATGTCAATACTAGGGGAAGTGGGAATATTTACATCATTAAAAAATATATGGGAGTCCGTGAGATTCTGTCGGTTAGAAAATTGAATGTATTTGGTTTTCTGTGCATTAAAGGAAACTAATTCTTTTGTCCCCATCTATTAATTCTAGAAAGGTCCTGGTTCAGAGAAATTGCAGTGTTTATTTTTGAATTTATAAGATCGGGTTGGGTGGAAAGAATTGGTAAATGTGAAGGAACTGTGGAGTGTTGAGTCATCTGCGTAGGAATGTATTGGATTATGAGTGGTAGATATGAGATCATTGATATGAATGAGGAACAGAATTGGGGCCAAAACTGATCCCTGGGGAACACCAGCATTTATTGAGTACAAAGGCCATCTACCATTACACGTATTTTTCTGTTATGAAGAAATTAGTGGAACTAATGATGCAAGGCCGTAGTGTGACATCTTCAACAATAAGGATTGATGCCAGACTATCAAATGCCTTTGATATATCCAGTGCTATTGTATGTGTTTCACCATGTTGGTCTGTAGCTTGGTTGATTTGATGCGTAAGAAGGCAAAGCATGTCTGCAGTTGATCGACATCCTCTAAAACCATATTGCCTATCACTGATTAATTTATTATTCTCAAGATGCTTAATTATGTGATTATTTAATATAATTTCAAAGACTTTACCAAGAGTGGAAGTTATAGCTATTGGTCTGTAGTTTGATGGATCTGAAGAGGCACCTTTTTTAGGAACTGGATGGATGTTTGCTTCTTTCCAGGGTACTGGGAAGCATGAGGTATGAGTACACAGACGGAAAAAATTTGCCAATACAGGAGCGAGCACCAAGGAGCAATTCTTAAGTACTATTGGAGGAATTTCATCTGGACCAGGAGCCTTATCTACAGAGAGATTCTGCAAAATAGTTTTGACATGCCTGGTGTGGATCAGAGGGAATGTGAAGCGAGGGAATTTCAGGCGAATTAAAATTAAGTACAGGGACATCTTGATTTATTTCATCTAAGGTTGAGTTGGTGGAGAAAATATCCGCAAGAAGGTTAGCTTCACCTCGTGGGTCACTTACAAGATTGCCAGTCGGAGATTTTAATGGTGGAATGGATGAAGCAGTAGTGAAGTTGGATTTAAATGAGTTAAGAGTAGACCAAAATGTGTTATCATTTGGATTATTTAGAAGTTTATTTGCCTGCTTGTGGAGAAAGTTTGATTTAGTTAGGTTTAATACAGTTTTGGCATGATTTCTGATGTTTCTAAAGTAATTAAAGGCTTCATGTGTTTTTGATCTTGTGTATGCATTGTAGGCTATTGCTTTTTTTTCAGTTACTCTAGCACAATTATGGTCAAACCATTTAGGTGAATTAGATCTTTTACTGTACTTTTGATGAGGAATAAAAGTTTCCATTCCAATCTAAAACTACTACGAATACACCACATTATGATATTCTTCCACGACCGTCTCACTGTGTCTCTCTTTGTGACTCGTTAAAGGTCGCGCAAACATGTCCCAGACAGTAATCACCACTCTCAGGTTCCCAACAAGCACAAATAAATCCTTTCCAGAAAGTTTGAGTTCCCCCTGGCATCACTAAATCATAAAGGGGTGTTGGGAGGGATTCTGGGTGCGCGCGTCGAACTGTTTATACAAACAAACCAATGAATCTCCGAAAGTGTTAGGGGAGATGGGGCGTTTTTATGGACACCTTTCTACCTCGAGTTTAGCCTCATTAGTTTTGACATTTTAAGATGGTTCACTTCTTGGTCGGTTATTTTTGTTTTCATTTATTAATGTTTCTAGTTTCCTCCCTAGACCTCCATCAAACTTAAAACAACATCCATTAGATCCCCCTTCTAGAGTAATTTGTACATATTTCGGTAGAAAAATTTCCCGGCCAAAGGCCGATTCTTCCAAAATTACAGGCTCACTATCGTTAGCCAAGACAAAATCGACACCTAAATAGCACGAAAGGTCTTAATATTGACAAGGAAATGAGTTGGAAGGTATTAAAATCGACACACTAATGGGGAAAAAATCTTAAAAACTAATGAGGCTAAACATGAGGGAGAAGGGGATCTACCAATCTCCCCTTTAGCAAACCAATAAATCTCCGAAACTTTGAGCTCCTCGGGATTAAAGATTCATAAGCGGGTGTTGGGACTGACCGATGATAACGCGCTACGAACCATTTATCCGTACCATCGAACCCCATAATTTGGAATCTTCTGCTTCGTTCCGTGTCAGCGTCGTAAATGTCCCCGGTCATTAGCCACTCAGGTATGTAACAAATGGCGCCTTGGTCTTAAAAGTTGTTGTGGATGTTTAGTTGACTATTTGTTTTTCACCCTGAGAGCTTGAAGAGACTTTGAATGTTAGGATGTATTGTCTCTTAACCCGTTCAGTACCGGTGATATTCTTGTGTTACATTCTGGCATTGAGTACACGATTGTATTCAGCTTAGGAAAGACCTCTAGCAATAATAGGGCTTCAAACTATCTCGACTAACCCTTTTAACTATCCCAGATCTTTTTAAGCTGCATACTATCGTATAAATGGAGCTAGAATATAACACGTCGCTGGTACTGAAAGGGTTAAGGAAGGTTTACAGCTGCGGTCAGAAGTTCGAGATCTACTGTATTTATTGCGCAGTATCAAGAGGTGACTTCTTAATAGTATAGTTTATTATTTTGTTATTGCACTCTCGTAGTCTAAAGCTAAACACGAGAACTTGAAGAGACGAGGAATGTTGGGATATATTGTCTTGTTAGGTGGGGCTACAGTTACCGTCAGAAGTTTGCGGTATATTTAACACGCAATATTAAAAACCGACTTATTAAGAACCGGTTTTTATTTATGTATACATATTTAGTTTACTCCCTTGACCTTTTTATCAAGCTTAAGGGGAGGTATTTACTTCCTTCCCTAGACCTCCATCAACCTTAAAATTACACCCCCTCGAGTCTCTTTCAAGATAAATTTGTACATTTTTCGGTAGAAAAATGTTATGGCCGAAGGCCGGTTCCTCTTAAATTACAGGCTCGCTATCGCTCGCCAGGATAAAATAGACTCCTGAATTGCACGAAAGGTCTTCATATGGGGTGAAGGTTCTTAAAATCATTAAACTAATGGGGCAAACGTTTCATTATATCAAAAGCAATGGGGCTAAACATGAGGGAGAAAGGGGTCAAGAAAACAATCCCTCAAGTGGAGACCTCCCCTTAAACAAATGCCCCCAAGACCCATTTGTTTTATACATTTTGAGAATTTTTCGGTAGAAAAAGGCTCGGCCGAAGGCCGGTTTCTCCTAAATCGCAGGCTTGCTATCGGTCGCGAAGAAAAAGAAAAAAAACCTACATGGCACTAAACGTCTTAAAATCTTCAAACTATTGGGGCGAATGTTTTCAAATCTCAAAACTAATGGGGCTAAGTATGTCTCGTAAGGAGGGGCTACAGCTGCGGTCAGAAGTTTGCTCCGTATTTAACAAATGACGCAGTTGTTCATAAAGTTCTGGGCATTGTATTCCTTTGTTTTGGTAGGTTACAAATGCCTTTAGCACATTTGTATACAATCACATACAAAAGTATTGTCCAATCTTCACCATTCTTAATATTATTTATATAAACTATATTTAAAGGTTTTGATGTCCGGACAAAACCCCTGTGGACAGAAACTCAACCTCTATCTAAAGTGGACAAAACTCCAGTTTCGCATATAAACAATCCAAATATTTGCAACTGCACATATTTTTCACACTCCACAAAATCCTAATTCGGTAATATATATATATATATATATATATATATATATATATATATATCCCTTTATTAATACTGGTTACTGGTTGATTATATATTATTTCAGCTACACTTAGACGATTTTATGAAGCCTAGGCATATGGTTACACAAAAATTGAGATGATTAGTAGCCTATTAATTGGTGAACGTCCTTCCCAAGTTCAATACAATTCTTAATGAACAAGATTTCACCGGGACTGAACGGAATATAATTGCTAATAAACTAAGGGTATTGCTTTAAAATTAGCGTTTAACTCTTACTGTACTGGCGACGTCTTTTTACATTTATTCTAGCTAAATTAATAAGATTATGCAGTTTAAGAAGGATCTGTGGTAGTAAAAAGGGTTAGGAGAGATAGTTCGAAGCCTGGTAATTGCTGGAGGCACTTTTTAAACTGAGTAAAATCGTTTAAGAGTCGCCAGAATATAGTTAAAACATACGTCGCCGGCACAGATGGGCTTCACTGATATGTGCCGCTATATATATCTCCGGTTAATATGCTACGAATATTAATTACACTACATAAATGACTATTATGGATGCAGATAATAAACTCTTTATATGATTGGTATTAGAGGGATATCAACTTTAATTAAGTTAACTACAATATATTTTGATTACAATTTTATGTGTGCAAGTCTGACTATTCCAGATACTGATTTTTTGCATAGTTCCTCATCCAACTTAAAGCTAACAAGAATAAAGTTGAATTGATTATTACTAATTTATATATTATTCAAACCATTCAATAAATAGATTGGGATATTAATTTTTATGAAAATATAGAGCAGTTGTAATCACCAACGACTATATGCTTTAGGCTAACTGGATTAAATAGTGAACACAAACAAAACCATAGCTGGTGTTAGTGTACCTCATATGATTCAGAACTTGGCTTTAGAATGTAACTGTATTAATGCTCAAGATTTTACACTCACACTTGACGTAACTATAAATGTCAAGTAAACAAAGAGACTTCTCCCGCACGAAATGGGGGGTTGGAGTGGGTGGGCGTTACACGCACGGTTCCAAATGTCAACAAAGGTCTGCGCATGTCAGCCCCCAACGCGCATGCCCAGACTACCGTCGCCGCCTCTTCTTCTTGTACGTGATCGCTGGTTTTCTTCGGTGATGAATACGTGATGATGGCGATAATCTTCCTGTCGAGACTGGAACGAAAAACATTCACAGGATAAGTTTGTTGGTTCAGGGGAAGTAATAGGGAGACAAAAACACGGATACTTAATTTGCAGGTGGCTTGAGACAAAGGCAGTTCTCGTGTCCAAACCCAATGATCTATCTATCCACTATAAATATATATATATATATATATATATATTATATATCCCTGTAACTATTTAAATATATAAACTATAAAATTTGGCTTATGAAGAAACGTTTCATACAATTATGTTTTGCTCGAAACTATTCCTGAAAAAAAAAATATGAATGAAAACCAAATTGTCTATCTTCAAGCATTATACCATTTGCCACTTTTAGTTGCTAGCAAATTAAACAAGTATGCATTTACAAAAAAAAAATTATCAACTACTTAAAAAGTGCATATTTATTTACATGGTTTTCTACTTTTCTACCTACTCAAAAAATCCTAGTTACATTATCATAAATTAATGTATTGATGGTGTAATGTTTAGAACGTGTAAGTTCAGTATGATATATCCTAGGTTCGAATCCTGAGAGAATCACATGCGTTAAGAACGATGTTAAAAATAATATCATATGCTGGACATATAACTATTCAACTGTCGAGGTATATTGAACCTTAATTAAGTATCTCTTTGAATTAATCAAAGTGGCTATATCAGGTAGACAATAAATCCAGGCATATTAAAAAATAAAATAAGAATTATTATATAATATTATACAAGAAAATGCATAAGATTTCGAAAACTATTTACAGTAACAACGGAAGCTATACTAAAAATACTGCAGGCAATTTGATGTATATATTCTTATGAAAATTGTGCAGAATGTCTAAGTATTATTTATTTAACCAAAAATTATCTTTCATCTCGAATCCGACATGAGTTTTGAATGTAATGTCAAAAAAATCAGAAATATATTATAATTATATACTCTACTGAAATGCAGAGAATTCGAAATATCACCAACCTACAAATTAACTTACATATACAGTATACCAAATTAATGAAATCAATGAAAATTATAAATATAATGTGTATTGATGATTATTTTGTGGGCAACTTAATTGAGGGAGGGAGGTGGTTTAGTTTGCTACCTAGACTTCTATCAAGCTTTTAAAAAAATATTATATATATATATATATATATATATATATATATATATATATATATAAATAAATAAATAAAAACAAGACTCCCCTTTATAGGTAAACATTGAAATTTGTCGGTACATAATGTTCTGGAAGAGAGGCAGATTCCTCCTAATGTACAGGCTCTCTCTGTCGCAGGAATAAAATGCACTGAAAAGGCACGAAAGAAATGGAGCGAACGGTTATAATCACCAAACTAATGGGAGCAAAAGTCTTAAAATCTCAAAAGTAATGTGGCTAGGCATACAGGAGAAGGGGGTCCAGATAAATCAAATTCCTACCATTAACATTAAGTGTATCTCCTTCAGTTCTCTTCTCTACTACTGTATAATGAAAGGCTGACTGTTTTTTTGTTTTTATATTTAGATACATTTAGACGATTTTATGAAGCTAAGGAAGGATATACAGTAGCTAAACGAATTGAGTCTGCTGCAGCCTGTTAATGGTTGACAGCCTTCCGAGGCTGAATAATATAGTGTAATAGTTGCCAGAATATAATGTAAAGGATGTCAACTGGTACAGAAAGGGTTAAAAAGTTTGAATTCTGAAACCCTCGAACCTGACCATACTTAAAATTAGTAGAATAAAAGTTCTTGCAATATACGGTATAATATTGCGCTTCAATCCCAAACAAACCAAATTAAATGTAAGCACTAATAAGTTCCACAAGAAATGTTCATGGATTCTAAAACAAATCCTATGTTTATTGCTTCAGTTCACAGAAGTAACACCACTTAAAATTGCAAATGAAAATTCACCCTTTGGTTTGTGCACTGCAGTTCAAACAGTACAGTAAATGAATACATTAATATATGTATATTTAATTTGTACCTTACACAAATTAATAGATTATTTTGTGTAAAGGAATTAGTTTTGTGATTGATAAAGGACAATATACCAGTCATATTATTATACATTTAAGTTAAACCCTTTAATCACATCCTCTATGATCTCAAAGTGCACATCAAATGTTTTACATAATTAGGGCTGTGCACATACGTACCATGCTATCCAGCAATTGCAGAAACAATCTGATTTCTATATATATATATATTTTTTTTAACACAAGTCACTTGCCTAAAAAATCTTTACCCCACTGTATTTGATACAGGACATGAGAGGCATGCCATAGCATACAGTGCTAATTCTCTATATATGGCTTTACTCAAAGTCCATTATCATAACTATAGATCCCAGATCAGAATGTTGGTGAATTATTTAAGATGCCATTCTCAAATACAGCTTCTTCACACTACATATAAAGAACGATTTTCCTATATTATCCTTCCCATGGGTCGAGATCTTCTATTAGAGAATAATGAAATGAGACTCTAGCAGTCTAGGACACCTTCGATGGGTAAGGGTGGGCCCACGGATTCCCTGGAATATAGCTTTGTCTGCAGGAGGAAGTTTCTCCATTTCCTTGACTAAATATAAAATACAATCTTGGCAGTGCTGTTCAAGTCCTATGACTGCAGAAGCAAGGTTTGAACTTTTACTTTCATTGGAACAACGGGGAAGCTCATTAATTTATGAAGTGATATCCGAACTCACTCATTGAGACCGAAAGTTTATCATAATGTTTGATCAAAATTATATTAGTCAGTCCTTCCTCGATGGAGAATATCCAGCTCCTTTGTCGTCATCTCGGTATCTGAATTAGTTGACTGAAAGAACGTATTTACGTTTTCAAATTGACACAATTGGAGTAAGGACAAAGTACAGATTGTGTACTTCATCACAAAGCTTGTCATGAATTATCCTTGCTCGGAACCTCACTTCCTGAGTCCCCTCTTGCATTCCTGAAATTGCCCTCGCATAAATTCTAGTTCTCAATTAATCCGTTGATGACACGACCTCGCACCAACTACCTGATACCAGACAGTTTTACAAAACGGTATAAGAACATTCTTAATGGTGGTTCTATCTTCCTCTTTGGCCTTATTCAGGTCTCCAAACAGCTTCTTGTACGAAGAGTACGGTTTGAGAACCACCCTGGAATTTCTGTTCGCAATAATCCAAGAATTGTATGCCTCGATAGATTTTTGCACACAAAGTGCCAAACTGTGGCAGACGAGTTTTTGTGTGTGAGAATAAATCTATAAGGAAGGTAGGGCACATCAATGGGATAATAAAGGCCTACTTTTGCTGATAATTTCGTGATTATAATAAATAAAGGATTTGTATAGGATCCCTATATTTTATACACATTTATTATCTTAAATATTGAGTACATCTAGTATTATTAGCGTCTCCAGAACGAATTGCACATACGGTTTTGTACGATTATTAATTAGTTTTGTAGACCCAATTTAATTGACTACTAATTCCAAATTTGACAAACTCTATGTATTAAAAAACTAATAGCAGTGTCTACCGTTCATAGAAAGCCTCGTCTTCTCTTGGATGATAATTGTTAATTTTGTTTAACATAGCAGCACACTGCAAGTGTAGCCTAGGTCGGGTCACAAGTCTAACACAGGTATATTTCCCGGCTACTCAACTGTAGCAGCATATAAATTAAACTTTCATACATTTCCCAACAGTATAATAACCTTTCATACATTTCCCAACAGTATAATAACCTTTCATACATTTCCCAACAGTATAATAACCTTTCATACATTTCCCAACAGTATAATAACCTTTCATACATTTCCCAACAGTATAATAACCTTTCATACATTTCCCAACAGTATAATAACCTTTCATACATTTCCCAACAGTATAATAACCTTTCATACATTTCCCAACAGTATAATAACCTTTCATACATTTCCCAACAGTATAATAAACTTTCATACATTTCCCAACAGTATAATAACCTTTCATACATTTCCCAACAGTAACCTTTCATACATTTCCCAACAGTATAATAAACTTTCATACATTTCCCAACAGTATAATAACCTTTCACTTGCACTTCACACGCGAAGCAGAAAGGAAGCCGTTTCAAAATAATTTAATACCAAACCTCAACCTGACTTCAGGAAATGGAAGAAATTTGTAATAGATATTCTGTTTCTGGCGCTGCAACAAGAGCTCTCGTGAAGAAGTAAGAGTGGAGTGACAAGTGAGACATACTAGTAGATATGATGCTCCATATCCCCTATAATAACACCATGAGAAAAGGGGGTCCAGAAAAATATAAATAGAACAAAAATTGCTAAATGATAAAGTCCTTGTAGGGTTTATTGATAGTAAAGCTAAATGATAAAGTCCATGTAGGTTTGATCAGCGGTAGTTAAAGAGTAGCTCCATCAATAACACCAATATACCAGCTCCACTACCAAAGAACAGCAGAAAGAAGGGACCCTGCAAGTGACTCAAACTCAACACCACCTATGGAGAGAAAGGAATGGAATAGGTAAACCATTAATATATTCAAATAATACTTCAGAGACTATCAAACTCTATTGGATTATTAAGCCAGCACACTGTAAGCCAAGAATAACGTCAGGACTGGAGCCTCTTTTCGAGAAGAAGATTGATGGAGGTCTCGGAAGGAAACTAAAAATATATATTGATACATAAATGAGAAAATAAATACGCCCACCCCCGTTGACCTCACCTGTTTATTAGTATCCAGATCAGTGTTGGTGGTTTCTTCAGGGTCACCACCAGCGTCTTTGAGGGACAACTCTATAAAATGCGGCAACACATCCTGGAACCACTTGTTATAGATGCCAGACTCCAGCAGCCTCCGTATGACAGAGTTGAAGGGCCGCAGATGGGGGGCACCCTGAATAATATACAAGGATCAGTCATCTATAGGAAAATAACTATCCATATCCAGTTACTCAACATTATTTTACTGTCCTTTTTCATTCTGATTCAGGGCCTCTATTGCCCGGTGCCATTACTTTATTTATGTAATGTTTGCTTCCTTGAGAAAGGTAATGCGGTAACAAAGTGCCACCTTTACTTACTGCTCTTATGGTTCAATGGCTATCTACGATGAAATATTGCTGATGTACAGTCACGGTCAGTCATTTTGGAAGAGGTTCTTAACATGATATTTGTACTTCGGAGATTCTTCAAAATATATCGGAAGTAATAATTGCAACTGTACAAACACTATTAACCCATAGGTCCCCTACTAGGCAATCGCCCAGGTCAAGACCTAGGTGACAACTTACCAGGCTATGGCTGCATCCGCATGAAGATTTATTAGAGAACTCAAACTTGTCATCCATCTGTTTAAATAGATGGAAGCAATTCACAACTGTGTCAAAAACTACTTCACCCTGAAGTAGGCGTGATCCCTATTAGTTGATGGGCTAGATACCGACGTCATATGGATTGGTACTGTCTAAATACATAATCTTCAATAAATGTCTAATAGGGCAAGAGGCCAATAAGGTTAATAAAGGTAAAGTGATCAGGGACCTCATTAACCAAGACTATCTCGCATTTCCACAATAATAATAAATATGTCCTATAGAATATGTGTAGATAGATGCAACTTCTGATGGTAACAAATATCACCCTAACCCATGAACTATACTGAAGTTGTTGTTCCCTAGGCTGCCTGGCCGAACAGCCCCGAGTCCCTAAGGAAGGCAATGGCCACGATCGGGCTTTCCCACAGGGCTCTTAACCTCTGAAGTGCGCACGGGGGTAATTGAAAACCTCCCCCTGTGCTGACGTATTTGAGGTGTTTCCGTCACTAAAATATTCATTGTACCATTAATAGCATTAATAATTATCCATATGCGCCTATTATGGGTTGATTATAAAGGTATTAACCTGAAACAACAATAAAACGAGTGAAAACAGCGTTTGGATGGTCAAAATCGGAGATATAGCCCGCGAGTTGTATAATGTATGGGTGAGGCAAGCTACCTTCCCGCCAATTTTCCCCAAGGCCACTGCGACACAGTCGATCGATACTCTCTCTCTCTTGCACTCGATTGCCATCAGTGATGACAACACCCTGCTTGCAACTCGCTAATGTTAGCACGAAAATATACCTCAGAATAAGGGTATAATAGGGAAAATAGGTGATAACTGAGGGATAGGAGGAAAGTGGGGAAGGAGGGGAGGTAGAGGACTGAGATTTTGCATGGCCCAGGGGCCGAACAAAAATAAAAAAATAAAAAAATAAAAATAAAAAAAAATGTCTATGTCAAAAGTTGATTTTTAATTTTACTTACTCAGGAGAGTCTTCCCGCAGTCCGCCGGGGGAACTCTTAAGAGTCTCCCGGCAGCTCCCGGGTTAAGGAGTGTAGAAAGTGATTGTGTGGAATGCAGTCTTCTATGATGTGTTTACTGAAGTACACCAACACGCCGTTAAGCCGGTATCACACAAAATCTTTTAGTCAACATTTATGGAATATTCTGCACTGGTATCGGAACTAGACTGATCTATCTATCTATATCTATTGCCCGACGCCGTGATCCCCGAAGGGGTGGCCACGAACGAACCGCCCCCATGCACCTCTGTCCCCAGTCAGTCGACGCCCCTCCCCCCAACCAGCACCGCCTTCGTTCATGTAGTTTCTCACTCCATCCTTCCACCTCATATTCGGTCTACCTCTCCCCCTCTGTCCCTCCACCTCGCTCTCGTACACCCTCTTAGTCATTCTCTCGCTTTCCATACGTTCCATATGGCCGAACCATCTCAAGTTGTTCCTTTTCACACTTTCCAGCACATCTACCTCCACACCACACCTCCTTCTTACTTCCTCATTAGTCTGTCTATCCCTCCATGTAACTCCGCACGCACTCCTTAAGTAATTCATTTCCACTGCTCTCACTCTTGGTCTGAGTCTCTCAACCAACGTCCATGCTTCACTTCCGTAAGTCAGTGTCGGGATTACCACACTGTCATGCAAGGACTTCTTCACTTCCATACTGACCACCCTATTTCTTGTTACTGCTTTTAGCGTTCCTACAACCCTCTTCCCCTGTTGTACCCTCTCTCGCATCTCTTCATCCATAGTTCCATCTTTACTCAACACACTGCCCAGATACTTAAAAGAGTTGACGATCTCCATAGCCTGACCGTTCAGCTTCACCTCACACTCTGTGACTTCACCCCTTTCGAAGACCATAACCTTGCTCTTCCCCGTATTTACCTTCAAATTCCGTTTTTCGCACACAGTTCCAAACTCATTTACCAGACCCTGCAACTCCCATTCATTATCACTCATCAGAACTGTATCATCCGCAAACAACAGTATAGGTAGCTTCCACTCAATTCCCTCCCTTTTCAGCGATACACCAACATCCACTGCTCTTGATAGTATTTCTTTCATAACTCCATCCATATATACAGTAAACAACCACGGGGACATCACACACCCCTGTTTCAAACCAACATTCAGGTCAAAGGACTCGCTCTGCTCACTCTCCACACGTACTGCCGCCTTTGCACCCTCATACATGCTCTTCACTGCTTTCAGCAACTTGCCCTCTACTCCGTATATTCTAAGTACTTTCCACAAACCTTTTCTATCCACTCTGTCATAGGCCTTCTCCAAGTCCATAAAGGCAACATACACCTTTTGTTTCTAGACTGATGGTGGGTGAATTTAGGTTACAGATCTATTATAAATGTTGACTTCATAAGTTGCCAGACCAGTGTTGAGGGGAAAAACGCTCATGTGATACCGGCTTCACTCACCTTAGGGATCAAGGCAATCATTCCTGTGTTAGTGAGTGCTTCAGAGGCCACGTGTAGATCAGTTTTCCTCTTGGGGTTCGTATTGTACATAGCCGCCAGCATCGACATATGGATCCGCTGGTTGATCAAGGCGTGCTCTCCCTCGCCCACCAGCTGGATCATCTCGGAGGTCTCGTGGTACTCAAATTGCTCGAACATCCTCCGATACACAGGGACATCAGTCGACTCAAAGAATTGGTATACATTGCCCTAGTTGTTGATGCAAATACAAACAAATCTAGTTGATTATTTCTACATGACCTTGTAGATTTAAAAATATATCTCAAATGTAATCTGGAATGTGAATGATTTAGAATTCCTTGTGGAAAGAGACTCAGTGGTTGAAATGGAGAATTGCTCTATGAATCCCTATGAAGAAAACTATAACGCATTTCCTTCGTTATAGCCTAGGGTACGGGGACTTAAATCGATTTAGGAACATAAGGACATAAGACCAATGGAAAACTGCAGAAGGCCTATTGGCCCATTCGAGGCTATGTGTCCAGAAACTGTAATAGACACATAAAGAGAGTGAGAGAAAAAACGAGAAAGGAAAGAGAAAGAAAGTGAAAACAAGGGAAAGAGAAAGAAAAAAAAGCGAAAGAAAATCCCACTTGCCTTTACTCCCTTCTGTCCCAATTTTAGCCCAGACTGCAGGAGCTGGTCTAGAGTGTCTATGGTGGGAGGAGCGAAGGGCACGGCCAGGGTGCTAGTGAGGGCGGTGCTGTAGTGGGAAGTCACCAAGAGCCCAAACAAAAACCAAAACCCAAGAAATACCTGGTGGAGATGAACACATAATTCGTTACGAAGTCTTTTTATGGCTTTTAATTAAATCATGCTACTGACATTAGAAAAGTCTGAGAATAATATATATAGTACAGATCACCTATTGTAATGCCTTTAACACTCAAGCCGCGGGTCCCGGCAATTGTCGGGTGAGAGAACCATGGCCTATCCAGCGGGTCCCGACAATATTCTGGTGGGATGTTGAGCACATTATCGGCTCTGAGAGAGAGTCCACGCGTTGGGAGGACGGCAGGCGGGCTCTGACCACTCGGCATGGGCCGAGTGAGGCAACTGGGAGCCTCGCCACACCCCTCCACATCTCCGGCCTCTTGAGGCCAAGGATTCTCTGAGGAAATTTCCGTATTATAGGGTTTTTGCCCTGGTGTTGCAACATCGTTGCAAGCGAACCCGTGGTCGTACAAAGATGATTCGGGTGTCATTCGAAAGCTCTATTATCGCCCTTTCACGGATATATATAATTGCATTACGCTCTGGCTCGAGCATGGAATGAAGCTCGTTTAGGGTAAAAATATGCCCGCCTGCCAGGTAGTAAAAGTTACAAATATCCCAGTTTGACAGGGGTTAAAGCTCTGTTCACATTGTCACTTTTCTTTGTCGTATTTCAGGCCATACAATAAAGTATAATTTCAAGTGACGTCCCACACAGACACTGGCCGTACGTTTAGTGAACCAAGAAATCACTCCTCAATTGTATTAAAGCTAATACTTCATATTCTTATACTAGGCCAACTGGCTAACGCGAATTGCAGGTAGTCCTATAGGATGAACGAAACGAACGAACTGCACAGGCCTATTTTGAATACTCCTACTAATTTCTGTATCAATAACGGTGTATGGCAAAACTTTTCTCTTAATTTTTCAATTTCTATTTTCTCAGTTATCTTATATGTATAGGTTACAAATTTAGTGCACCATTAAGTAAACTGAACTGAACCACCGTAAGTCTAGACATATAATTATGCGATGAGAAAAGTCTGTACAGCAAAACAAAAAAAATGGCACAATTGGAGATAACCCAGAGGTGTGGAACAGACTTTTGTTTAAACTTCAGTCGTCAGTGTCCTGTATGACGTCAAATGCCCGTTTCCTGGCCTGCAAAAAGCTGACCATGTGAAACAAGCTTAACTGGTGAAGCATTCCTCTGAAATTTACATAGAGTAAAGAATTAATGAAGAGATATGATTTATTCAGAAAAAGCTTCAAATGTGTAGCAACAGCATTAATGATCTTGGTGATCCCTATAAAATGACCATTTTGTTGTGAAATTTAAGAAATTCTACAAATATATTGTTCAGGAAATTAATAATCTCACTCTGGAAGCCGAAAGCTGGAGGTAGTGGGCGAGAGACTGGCAGAGGAAGGAGGCAAAGACTTGCATGAAGGCGCTGGAGGAGGAGGAAGAGGGCCAGGTGGAGAAGAGGGCCTGAGACTTCTGAAGGATGGAGTACAGCAGTGACCCAACACCCACAGACACCGCCACACACACCCACACACTCGCTGCAAGTCGGAATTAACATGGGGAAATGGGTAGGCAAAAACAAGTTTTTGTGCACTCACGCGCATGCGGCTGGACTTTGAGGGTATTCAACCACCGTCCTTGTTGCGTTGCTTACGCAGTTCCCATACAAATCTGAGCCCTCTAGGTGCCATAGGACCGGAGTAATTAAACGCAACGCACCCTATGCGGTGCTCGGGTTTAGCGTTTCATACATTGCCGACGCATAACGTATGTCGCTGGTACTCGAGGGGTTAAGCTAGCACACATAAAGTCAAGAATAACGTCAGGACTAGAGACCCTTTTCGAGAACTCCAGTCCCTTGTTGGTGAATGCATTGAAGACAGCAATTTTAGCATCGGATGTCTTGCTATCACACATTATCTGTTTATTTATTTATAATGTCTTACTCGCTCTTACTTTTGAAAGGTGTGATCAGCTTGCGCCAGAGAGGATCCGGGCGACTCTTGGCCGTAAGGAAGGTAAGTGCATCAAAGGAATAATAGTCAGTAAAGTCCACCAACTTGAACCTCTGGGTGTTGCTGTTCATGTCCAGGGCAAAGTCCGCACGTCCAAACTCCACTTCCCCTACCACACCATTGAAGTGACCCTGATTACCAGAATATTAGTAGATTTAATGTATGTTTGGGTAGGCCTACACCTCACCAACTGCCTTAACTTAAATGTGCCAGTATTAACTTCCACAATTTGTTTTTTCAGGATATATAAACAATAATTTGTCAATTTGTTTTCCTCGTGTATACAGTCTCTCTCTCTCTCTATATATATATATATATATATATATATATATATATATATATATATATTTAAACAGTTTCATAATCACCTAATATTAAAACAATCTAGTAAACATTTGCAAAACCCCACAGGTTGTCTGGAGGCATCAACACTTCGTAAGTCAAGTTTAGATGTTTGGCAAGTGTGTTAAGAAGAGGTTGACACTTTATTTCCGTTTGATGATCAAGGAACCCTTAAATTATTGAACCAAGGGCAAGGTCACCCCACTCATTTTCTTCCCGTAGAAGTTGGTACACACCTATCTGTATCAGTTTTGTTGTAATTTGTGTTCTAAAGTGCCTACATTTATTTTTGCAGTGCAGTGCAGTACATTGTAACTTGCACCTTATACAAACAAACTCTATTCTATCCCTCTCGCGCTTAAGTGCGATTCGCATATTCACTGGCATAAAATGCTGAAAATACCCCCCCCCCCCAAAAAAAAAGTTTGAAAATTTCTCTTTAGTTAGCCTTTAAACTCAAGGTTTTCCATAGATCAGGCACATATGAAAACATTTTTAGAAGGCTAACTTAGGTATTTTTTTACATAATTAAATAGATGCTATGGGTAGATAGTAACTGGCAACTGTGAGCCCGAGAGGGTAATTATACTTACGTCTTCATTAAGGAACCCCCATTGGCCATCTGCAGGCATAACTATCTCATATGTGAAGTTTAGCTTCTTAGCTATCACGTCCAAAAAAAATATATCTACACATGTTGTAAGTTCAACAACAAGTGACTCTTCAGTTGTCTTGTAATCAGTGAATGGTATATACTTCATTGTTACTCCTACTAGTTTGGCTCCGTAGAAGTTGGCCATCTGTTCCGGGAATATGTTCTCCATACTGGTGAGTCCTGTGTCTCTGGACCATCTGTTTACAGTGAGGACTTGCGGGGAACCTGAAGGGTGCAAAAGCTGGCGGATTAATACACGCCAGTAGCTCTTGCTTTGCGACTCCTCTTGGATGAGAGCTGCCAAGTTTTCTATATTCTTCAGGAGAGGGTCTATGAGAAATCGTTTTGCTTCTCTGGAATTGTGGGTGTAGACAAGAAAATAATGTTTTAATCTTACGTTGTAGGTTCGATCAAGGAGTAAAGACAGGAGATTGGCGTTTGGTGGTCTTGGTAACATGTAGCTGACACAGGCAAAGGCATTCATTTCCATTGCTCTTTCATTGATGTGCTTAATAGCCTTCTGCACTTGGCCATCTGTATGAAGTGAAGTAACCAGATTTACTTTTGGCTTAGTTCCATCAATGAAATGAAAACCTTTATGCAAATTGGGATATTTCAAAGACGGAATGTCAGATGTGTTAGTTCCCGCTGATAAGCGCCCAACCTCGTGTTCCGAGATAACCACTCCGAGACACTGAGGAACGTAGAGGCTATCCAGCAGGTTTAATAGCAAGAATAATTCAGTAGTTCGGCCATCTCTGCTCGTGTGTGTATTCTCAGTAATAAGGGTGGTGATGGAGTGACTGGTTGCAGCTACTGAGGAGTTTGTAAAGAGGGTGAAGACTGCTAGTATAACCAGCCCTTCCATTTTTGATAGTCAACTGCTGGAAAGAAAGAAGAGACTGTTGAGAGAAGCAAATAATGTAAACAGCCTTTCCATTCCAGATAGTCCACTGCTGAGAAGAAAGATGCAAATGATGAGAAAAGCAAGAAATGCCAAAGTGATAATATTATTTTTATTAATCTCACCACCACACCCCCAATGAAATTAATTAAAGTATTATATGATCCATAAGAGGTGATAAATCAAGCATATCATGCTACCCCTTAGATGTCGGATCAAATACTGTATGTTTCTCTTTCTGGATTTCGCACCAATTATCATAACTATTTTTTTAAACTATTTATTTTGCCTGTACAAAACATGAACCCATACATTACCGGTGATGTTTTGTTTGTTTTTCATTATAATTTGTCTACTGTTAAACGAATTTATTTAGCCAAGGAAGGTCATCTACCCATTAAAAGGCTACAGACTATTTCAATTAATCCTTTTAGCAACCACATATCGTTCCTAAGCGCCTTAATGTAGCTAAAATAATTAAAAAAAAAGTTTCACCGGTATGGAAAGGGATAACTCCCATTATTAACCCCTTCAGTACAGATGACGCCATTACGCCTTATAATCTGGCTATTAATAAACGATTTTATGCAGCTCAAGAAGGAAGTCTAGTGATATGAAAGGTGTATTATGTCTCCATTAATAAACTAATGAAAGAACGGCGGGTGCCCAACACCGAAAGGAGTTGAAATAGGGGAGCTATCCCCCCGCCAAAGGCCTTTCCTAGCTGATCCTCAGAGGATTGGTTTCTAGTCATGTGGTGGTCTATCAGAGTGAGAGCTGAGCGATCTCTGCCATACCCATAGCTTACTCTGACTGTTCCTTTTACATATATATTTTCTAGATCTCAATTGACGGCGTCGCCGTGGATTGACCTCCCTACTGCCAACCTAAAGGTTGGCAGATTGGGAGCCAAAGTGTCACATTTTTCCTTTGCCCCTCAACTTTCCCTTCATAATTGCTGAGGGGCACAGGGCCTTGGGTGGGCTTTGGTTTCCCTGGTGTTTCTGCACCCTCCTCAGCTCCCGGCTTTGGAGTGGCTTCGGTCACCTGGGCTTTATTAGTGGTAAGCAGGGAGAGTTTTGTGGGGGCGCTCAGTTATGGCCTTGGTCTTGCTCAGGATCTTGGGGGTGCTTGGCCAGACAGCCTAGGGAACAGCAACAACAACTGAGCTTCAGTACCAGCTGGAGTTGAGTAGAATCTCTCAGTATTCCCAGCGACTGTTTGGTAAATTTATGAAGGATCAGAAAGGCTAATTGTATTATAAAAACATTCGGTAAATGGATTGCCACACCTTTATTTATCAGAAAAGCAAATTATGTTTTAAACCCCTTCTGTACCGGTGACATTTATAGTCTAGCAACTTTTGGACGATTTTATGCAGTGTAGAAAGGGCCTCCAACAATTAACAGGCTTCGAACAATATTATTTAAACCTTTTACTACCGCATGTCCTTCTGAAGCTGCACAAAATCGTCTAAATATAGCTAAAAGAAAAATAAATAGACGTCCCGGTACAGAAGGGGTTAAACATACATTTAGTATACGGATTGCCACTCATTTAATTATCAGAAAGTCTTAATTGACCACTTGAGATTTTCAGGCTACAAGGAAGTTGGAGCCGTGAACATCGATATTAAACACATAATTATTGCATTTCTAAGTTTCTGATGGATAAATGGTATGTTGAATTGGGTTTTATGTGTTTATAAATGTACTACGACCGTATTTTAGCTGTAGTCTACAGCTCCAACTTCCTTATAGAACGCAAGTCGGCAATTATAAAATTACAATCATTATCAAATTATAATCGGTACACGCTTTGACTTCCCTGTATTTGGAAACCTTCATTGATAAGGATGTCTTGCAAAGAGACTAAAATAAGTTTGTTATATAACCTGCTTCGTATATAAACATATGCAAGTACTATAGGAGGGATAATTATGGATGTGGGGATCTGACTTGTGTTGTTGGTGTGAGGAGTCTCGCAGGAGGGTTAATTAAGGATTGAGAAGAGGGCTTTCCGTACAATTGGCCTAATAAGTGATGTCTCGGCAGTAATTATGTAGTATCCGCAATATATAAACATGTTTTCTTCTTTTTGAGTGAGATATACAACCATATTCGTACACTTACCCACCCTATTCAACATTTGACAGACATTATTACAGCACAGAGCGAGCCAAACATAATGACAGCGGAGACATGACTTATTAGCGCCACCGTACACGATGCGAATTTTGCTCCAACTGTGAGAATTCTTGCAGGAGGGGTAAGGATTCTTGTGAGGATCCGTTTTATTATGTAGGTGTGAGTAATCTAGAAAGTGGCATGAGGATTGTTGTTAGGGATGAGGAGACTCTTTCAGGATCCATGACGGCTGTTGCGGAAGGGGTGAGGGTGGCTTCAGGTTGCACGAGGATCAAGTCTCACAATTTCTTACGCAAATTTTAAGAAAATAGTAAAAATACATATGTTCACGATAGTCTTTTTAAATTATAAAGGGACGAATAAATGCAGCATGTGACAGCCATTTAGCTTATTAATACAATTATATGTAGTTTATATTATGTGTAAATGTTTACCCAACGATAAAATACTAAGCTTGTGTTACTTATAAAACTTTGTAAGATGTCAAGTGTCTGCTAGGGAGCTACGCTCAACAGACTATGCCAATTTAAAAACTATGTATATATTATATGTATCCTTTGTATTTTGATGACAATCTATCTATCTATTGCCTGACGCCGTGATCCCCGAAGGGGTGGCCACGAACGAACCGCCCCCATGCACCTCTGTCCCCAGTCAGTTGACGCCCCTCCCCCCAACCAGCACCGCCTTCATTCATGTAGTTCCCCACTCCATCCTTCCACCTCATATTCGGTCTACCTCTCCCCCTCTGTCCCTCCACCTCGCTCTCGTACACCCTCTTAGTCATTCTCTCGCTTTCCATACGTTCCATATGGCCGAACCATCTCAAGTTGTTCCTTTTCACACTTTCCAGCACATCTACCTCCACACCACACCTCCTTCTTACTTCCTCATTAGTCTGTCTATCCCTCCATGTAATTCCGCATGCACTCCTTAAGTAATTCATTTCCACTGCTCTCACTCTGAGTCTCTCAACCAACGTCCATGCTTCGCTTCCGTAAGTCAGTGTCGGGATTACCACATTGTCATGCAAGGACTTCTTCACTTCCATACTGACCAACCTATTTCTTGTTACTGCTTTTAGCGTTCCTACAACCCTCTTCCCCTGTTGTACCCTCTCCCGCACCTCTTCATCCATAGTCCCATCTTTACTCAACACACTGCCCAGATACTTAAAAGAGTTGACGATCTCCATAGCCTGACCGTTCAGCTTCACCTCACACTCTGTGACTTCACCCCTTTCGAAGACCATAACCTTGCTCTTCCCCGTATTTACCTTCAAATTCCGTTTTTCGCACACTGTTCCAAACTCATTTACCAGACCCTGCAACTCTCATTCATTATCACTCATCAGAACTGTATCATCCGCAAACAGCAGTATAGGTAGCTTCCACTCAATTCCCTCCCTTTTCAGCGATACACCAAC